>SEYY01019741.1:0-37500 GCA_009176605.1 Armadillidium nasatum
TTGCTAATTCAGTCGTCTCATCTGGAAAACCTTCCTCCTTTGAGAGAGGAATACAACTGCAGTCACAAACCTTATAGCACCAGCGGGGACGGGGAATACAAACATATCCGAAATTGCATTTTAATTGTTGATTGATTTGACAGAGAGGTTGTAGACAAACTTGATGTGGACAATCTTGGAAATGATATATATATACATACATATATATATATATATATATATATATATATATATATATATATATATATATATATATATATATATATATATATATATATATATATATATATATATATATATATATATATATATATATATAATATCATCGGTTGTTGTTATGTGGGTCTTTGAACCCAAACCTGGTGTTCTTTCCACTATTTCCAGAATACGTTGTGGCGTGTTTTCGTAGTGAATAAGACTACATTAAAAACCAAAGAACTCCAGCTACTAACTTAACTAAGGCTTACTTACGCTGATTGAAGACAATTGATAACCTTACTCAACAAGCTTCACAACAACAAAGACAAATCAAAAAGTAATTATAATTTAACTTTATTGGAACACTTGGAATACTTATTATACAATTTTTCTTGACCAATATATTTTTAGGACTTTTGTTGCAATTCAAACGAATTGAATTTACATTTCTAAACAAAATTTTCATACGAAGATTTTTATTATTATCATACTTATTATGAAAATTTATCAAGGTAAAAGAATTATGAAAATAAATATATAAAATAAGAAATCTTTTTAAAACTTAATTTTTAGGGTAACTTTTTTATTTTTCTATTTTGGTTGCAAATTTATTTGGATAGTAAATATTATTATTTTCTATTGCAATGTGAAATTTTAGTCTTTAAAGTAAACAATTATGGTTTCCTAAATAGGGTTACTACATATATATATATATATAATATATATATATATATATATATATATATATATATATATATATATATATATATATATATATATATATATATATATATATATATATATATATATATATATATATATCCGCCGCCACAACCACGAGGGTACAAATGAGAATCACATCAAGAAGGCACATGAACAACCGCTATGACGAGAGACTCGAAGAACTCTTCCGACCGCGCCCGGATGTGAGGTAACGAGTCAGTTACTCTCCCCAAATACCTGCAGAATGCACCGTCGTGGTGTGTTGGTAAGTTTCTGTCTTACCATCCAAGAGGTCATGGTTCGAATCCCTATATATAATTATATATTATATATATATATATATATATATATATATATATATATATATATATATATATATATATATATATATATATATATATATATATATATATATATATATATATATATATATATATATATATATATATATATATATAGACTCCCTTGAAAAATGTAAATTTCAATACCGTCCCTTTAAGCTAATCATTTAGCATTAATTTGAATAAATTGTCCTTTCCTGAAACCAAATATTTCAATTGAGAATCTTTTGATAAAACGAATATATCATTTGACAATATTTTCGTCTTTAACATCTGCAGTAATATAAATTAATTCAGAAATTTTCTGCAGCTACTCTACAACTCTGCAGGACCATTAATTAAACCTCTAATATATTTCCACAAAACTCCAAAAACAAGCACTTTTTTTTGCAACCACTTACGGGCAGAGCCCTTTCAAGGAGGGGTTAAAATTAAAAGATAAAAGAAACCCCATCCAATCTCAAATCTAACGTAGATCCCCCAGGAGTCGCAGACAGAGGACTTGAAGAGATGTAAGTTAAATACAGCAAGAAAAACAGAATAAGGTAGATAGCTCCACAAAACAGAGGTGGCTGGAAAGAAGGAGGTGCCACAAGTGAGCCTAGAGTTTGCAATGCTCACACAATGTTTATGTGCAAGTAAAGCACCCCTTATGCTACGGGGGCGATGCAATGGTAGGTGGAATGCTGGAGGTCAATTACCTCGAGCACCTGACTTTGTAGTGCCTATAGAAGAGAGAGAGAGAGAGAGAGAGAGAGAGAGAGAGAGAGAGAGAGAGAGAGAGAGAGAGAGAGAGAGAGAGAGAGAGAGAGAGAGAGTGCGTCAACTTTACGTCAAAGAGAAAGAGAGGAAAGGAAGTTTGAAAGTAAAAGGCAATTTATTAGCCTTTTAGCCTTAGACTCAACCTGATCCAAAAGAAGAGTTGATCGGGAACTACCCCAAATAGGAGAACAGCAGCACTCCATGCAAGGACAGACAAGAAATTTATTATATTTGGAATAACTGTTTACAAGGAAAAAATTCTCTTAATCTAAAATAGAACTCCCAGCTTTTTCAAGGACACCTTAGCAACCATTGTGATATATTGTTTATGTTCAGACCATGAATCTTTATGATGTTTACATGTGGGAGCCGTCTAAGGAGAAAGGAAAATTGGGGGAGAGGGATTTTAGAGAGAGAGAGATAAATGAAGAAGTTGAGTTTTGAAAGAGTTGAATTTTACAAGGTTGAGGTCAGAGTTACCGATAGGACGGAAAATGTTATATTTATATCTAGAAGGAGTAGTGGTGTAGCATAAATCAAGTGTATTCAAGAATTGGTTAGGACGATTTGGAATGTAGAATATTTGTATGAGAGTTAGAAAGGTGATGCTCAAAAGATGCAAAATTATCAATTAGACCACGGACGTTAGCAAAGTAAGTAGAAAACCCAAAACTGCTTCAACTCCCATCCCATAAATCCGAACGCGCAAACATACCATTCAGAATAATAACCATAAACACTAATTTACATTCAAAAACAATAAATAAATTTAAATAGTAATCTCCCAATCAGAAAAACTTTTAAACCCGTTTTAAAACAATAAATAAATAAATTTATTGGAATCGATAAAACTAAGATGTGGATTGATGCATGTTTATTGATCTAACTCTTATATTCTTCACTAGTGTTTTATTCCGTAGATTTTCACACAACTCTCAAGAGGATTTCATACAAGTTCTCAAAGACATGTAAATTCAGTAAGCTTTTCTACAAAAGATCTTGATAATTAAAAGTTCTTTTTCTTCTTTTTACCAAATCATTGACATTAAATGACTTTGTCCTTATTATCTTTTTATTTCTTCTTTAGAATTTCAATCCCTAAGTAAAACCTTTCGTTTATTGTATCAAAGTTGAATATTTGTTCCATTTCAGGAATATGAAGTGAATTAGTGAATTATTTTATTGTTACAATTAAGTTTTTTTAATTATGGATTGTAATTTTTTTATTTATTTTATTTTATTTTTTTATTGAAGTAACTTAAGTCAAAAATCTCTTGTAGTTTTTTATCGAGTTATTTTTTAAACCTTATTTTTTTCAGAAGCAAAATGAAATTCTTATTTTGTGGACTTTGCGTTTTCTTCTTCGTCTTTACGATGAATTTTAATGAAGTATCTTCCGTTCCTCCCATTAGCATTTCCTGGTAAGAATTCAATTCCATGTCATTTCATATATTATTCTAAATGTACTTGATAATTTTAATTATTTTTTAAAATAAACATTTCATATTTTATTTTACTTCTTGTTTCAAAAAAAAAAAATTTTTTTTTTCTTTTTTTTTTTTAATTTGATTTTTTATAATAAATATTATGCTATATATATATATATATATATATATATATATATATATATATATATATATATATATATATATATATATATATATATATATATATATATATATTTGATTATTAGAAGATTGTTACGTTATTATGGGAGGTTGCCCGGAGAATTATGAACCTCCTCCTTCATGTTTATTTAAGAGATGTCCCCCTGGTTCATATTGTTGCTTTGACGGATGCTATTACACGTGCTCTCGTATTAGAAAGGATGACGACTTTCATCCACCTTAACAACCAGTGTGATAAATACTATTCATATAAGCTATTAACATCTTAAAGCGTATTTGTGTTTAAGTTATTGAAACACTTTTCTGTTTTATAATAACATTTAAGAATCTGCCACTTTATTCTTATGTATCGTTTTACGATTTTTGACATTATATTGGACTGATAATAAAATGTAATTAAAATGTTTTTCTTTCTAACTTTTTTTTTATTTTAATAAAAAAAATTATTCTCATTAAAAGTATTAAAGTACTTTTCAGTAGTAGACCCTTGGCCAAACGTAATTATAACCACTGATAATTAATTTTTATTGATTTTGAAAAAAGAAAAATATCAAAGTTAAAGAATTAAAGTACAAGAAGAAAGTAACATATGTAAGGGTATTTATTGATAATTAAAAAATACAAAGCACTTTAATTTACATTTGCATGCAAAACATATATCTATTTAGGATCGGCCAACTAACCACAAGTTTCCGTACAACATCCCACCACCAATTATGTTTTCTCATCTCATCGTGCATCACCTTTTCATTGCTCACCTCGCACAGCACCGCACCACAAGAAAACACTGAAATTATGGGACAAACTACACTCAATCGGTATGAATGTTCCAGACATCGAGTACGTGTCTCCGCTACGCTACTTCTATTATAAGGTCCCTAATTCTAATAAGCCTCAGGAATTATATATTTATCATTCTGCACCCAAATACTTTTTCTCTTTTTTTTCGAAAATTTTATGTTTTAAAATAAGTTTTTAATATTTTCATCTTTAATTTATTCTATAATCTGAAATGTTTCTGAAGACCATCAAGGCCACATCAGAATTTCAGCAATATTTTTGCTGAATAACTGTTTGAGGAACTAGTAAAAGAAATGGTAGGAACTAGTATTAAAAAAAACAATCTGCCTGCTGAATTCACTACACTTACACTAATTATTCCTAAGAGAATAATCATAAAACTATCCATATGACCGTCGCTCCTACAATTCACAGCAAAACAATAGTCTAATGCAAAATGATAGTTGTTCAAGAACTTAATGCGAGAGAGATTGGTTAGGTAGTTGAGTGTTTTACTACAATTGTTCTGGAACATCCTTTTCTCTTATGCTGTTAAGAAAATCATTTTCATTTGAGTGTCTATGTAATCAAACCTAATTTTCGTCATTGGTCTGAAGACAACCTTCTAATGCAAAATACCGTGTTTATAACTTTAATATTAGAATTCACTTCATATGAAATTTTTTCAAGAACAAAATTTAAAATTGTCTTTAAATTCTTGATAATATTTGTTTTCATTTTATTTAAAGTAAAATAATTTAAAAATAAAATTTTAAAAACAATGGAAAGATTCTAACCAATCGCCCTTTTCGTAATTTTTATGTAAAAAAAATTAAAATTCTCAATTAATAATTTTTACAAAATATAAAATGCATTAATTAATGTTAAAATAGTAATAATTGTCTGCTTTGCAAGCCTAGTTCCATTTGTTCTTTCGAATCTGTCCTATAAAAAGACAAATTATAATGCCAAATTGCATCATAATTTAAAAGTTTTAGGAAAAAGAAAATCTATAAAATAATAAATTTTTATTAGAAATGTTCCTCTGCCTTGCATGTACACTAGTAAACCTTAGTAATAATAAAATTGAAAAAAAATATATTTTAAAGTGAATATTTAAAAATAAATTATTAATCGAAATATCTATTAATAATTATATAATTCACATTACAAAAATATAATTTTTTTTCGTATTCTGGAACGAAAAAATCAAAAAAATTAATCCAGGTGATGGACAGACAAGGACCGAATAATAATAATGATAATAAAATAATAATAATAATAATAATAATAATAATAATAATAATAATAATAATAATAATAATAATAATAATAATAATAATAATAATAATAATAATAATTTCACGCATCAACGAAAGAAAACAAAGAAAATACAAAAAAAAAAAAAAAAAAAAAATTGTATTTGTATTTCATTTCTCTTTCTGTGAAGCAAAATAAACATAAATAAAATTACTGAAACAATGGTAATGAATGAACATTTAAAAATTTCAATTTTTTTGAAATAAGAAGAAAAAAAAATGGAATTATGATTTCCTGCTAAGATACACATGCAGCTGAAATTGATCGAACTATATTTCATTTAAAAGTTATATTTCATGAAATAACTTTTAAAAAATAAAATTTATTATAGGAATAAATAAAATAATAATAATAATAATAATAATAATAATAATAATAATAATAATAATAATAATAATAATAATAATAATAATAATAATAATAATATAATAATAATAATAATAATAATAATAATAATAATAATAATAATAATAATAATAATAATAATAATAATAATAATAATAATAATAATAATAATAATTCAAAATTCTTTATTCAGAAGTATAATTACAGGTTATACATTTTTTCAGTAGGTCCTACTCTACTAGATACAATATTTATAATTAGCTGTACATTACTCTGAAAAGGGGTTTCTAAGGGGAAGCACATTGGTTTCCTTTGAACCCCAAAGTTTAGTTGATAAATATTACATAATAATAATAATAATAATATGATGAATAAATATAATAGCAATAATAAATATAGCATAAGCATAATAATAATAATAATAAAAGATAAATACAATAGTAGCCATAATAATATAAATTAATGACAATTGTAGTTATAATAGTAGCTAGTAATGGTAATAATAGTTAACGACAACAAGGAAATATAACAATAATAATAATAATAATAATAGTAATGATAATAATAATTGTAATTATAATTATAATAAATATCATCTCCAGAAAATAGTATTTATTTATAATACTAATATTATTATTTATAATACTAGAAAATAGTACAGCATTATTGTTAATGTGTGACGTCGCTAGAATTATAGGGATATCTTCCGCATGTGTAGTAAAAAATAGTAATAATAATACTAATAATAATAGTAATAATGTTAATAATAATAATAATAATAATAATAATAATAATAATAATAATAATAATAATAATAATATTAATAATAATAATAATACTAATAATAATAATAATAATAATAATAATAATAATAATAATAATAATAATAATAATAATATATAATAATAATAATAATAATAATAATAATAATAAAATTTTTACAAGATATTTGCTTTTAAAATTATTAAAATGGTTGCAATACTAAACCTTTAATCCACAATACTTGTTCCAATTCTATTTAATCCTAAACTTAAATATTTTATTAGATAGATCACTTTTATTCTGAAAATTTACCTCCGAACACCTGGATGGTTTAATTTATTAAAATGATAGAAAAATAAATAGATAATTAGATAAATAAATAAATAAATAAATAAATAAATAAATAAATAAATAAATAAGTGGTGGATAAAATAAATTTAATTTGAAAATCGTAAACAATAAGAAGCAAGAAGTTATGATTTAATTACATTTCCAAACATACATTATTTTTTAGAATAATTAAAGTAATTATTAATATATATATATATATATATATATATATATATATATATATATATATATATATATATATATATATATATATATATATATATATATATATATATATATATATATATATATATATGTATATATATATATATATATATAAAGAGGAGTATCCCGAACTAAACATGCAAAAAAAGTTATTAGAAGAATCATCTTTGTTACTGGCGCTAAAATGTTGACAGAGATTTTCTACTCTACAAAGATCTTCTTCGTCTCTTGGTGAAAACATTCGTCATTTACTTTTTCGATTGTTTTTGAAAAGTGAAAATTAATTGTGTTTTTGTTTTCTTTTTCAGACCTTGTTGATATTCATAACTTATGTTTCATCATTCATTGTGCTTTATCTGTGATAATCGTTGTTTTACCGAATTCTCTATTTCTTTTGGGGTTTTTCATTTGTGGTAGTGACGTCATAGGGGAATTGGGGGTCTCATATTTAATTGGTATTTACTTTATATCATTGGTTTATTCGTTGACTACAATCACGTTGTTCCTTCATTTAAATGACTTCAAAATAAGGTAAACTTCATATTTATTCACTGAACTTCTTTTGCATCCACACTAAAGTGACCTTATTTTTGTGACCAAAAATCGGAGTGCTTCTGAAAATTCCTCCCCCCCCCTCTCCCAAATATCCTGCCCGAAAGGGTTTTAAGGGATTTATAAAGGAGGATGATTTTTAATATAAAGAAGAAATACGAATGCTGTTTCAAAAACAAGTTAATATGATTTATTAGTTAAGGACTTTATACAAATAAAATACATTTTTGCTTTCTTCTGCTCCCACCCGCTGCGCCCTTTGGTTGGCTGAATAAATAATTTTCGCCAAATCTAAAAATCGGAACAAATGTCCGTCCCGATTAATCCTCTAAAAAAATAGGGACACGGCATAAACAACCGGATTTAGAAACAAAATGGAAAAAAAAATCCATAAAAACCATGAAAACACCATGAAGGAGTGTATCAATCAAAAAGAAACTTATATGAAAATGTTCCTATATCATTCTTTCTAAATATTCTGGAAAAATAAAAAAAAAAGTTATTAAAATTTTTTGAAAGGGGCGTTATTCAAAGTTGAAGTGAACTATCTTCTAAACCATAGCTCACACAGAAATTTTACAATAATACAGAAATGTGTATCGTCCCCAATTATACTGATGCAACAAGTTTTATTTTTCTACTGTGAATATTAAAAAAATTATTTCAAAAAAACAATAATCGACAAAGTCAGGCTAAAAAAAAGGTCACTACCCCTTCAATAATTTTTCTCATCTACTCACTGATCTCAGACTTAACTGCAATGTACATTCTTACATGTAAGGTCCAAAGCATTTTTCATTCTTCGAGTTTTCAATTCTTTTTGACTTGCACACTTTCAAAAAATGATTTCGAGATAATATTGGGTATTATTTCACAAATGTATTCTGGTGTATAATTTGTAGAACAACTACCTTTGCCTATCAAAGGTTCAAATATATATATATATATATATATATATATATATATATATATATATATATATATATATATATATATATATATATATATATATATATATATATATATATATATATATATATATATATATATATATATATTGCAGTGGCAATTATATAAATAAAAACTATACAGCAATTATTATACACCTGAAAGTTTAATCATAGGTTCGAGGAAGAATGATTTTAACATTAATTTAGAATTGTTTTGCAAATCACAGAGGTAAGTTGGACAAAATTTTCTCATTTTTGTAATTTTCTAAAAATATTTTCAAAAGACTGTGTTAAGTTTCTATTTCAAATTATCAGTTAGGCTTTTAATATATAAAATTTAGAGATATTCTTCGGTTTTAATTATTATTATTATTATTATTATTATTATTATTATTATTATTATTATTATTATTATTATTATTATTATATTCTTGTAATTTTTTCCATTGCTATTATTTCTTTCATTATTATTATTAGTAGTATTATCATTATCAATATTATTATTAATATTGTTATTACTATTATTATTATTATTATTATTATTATTATTATTATTATTATTATTATTATTGTTATTCGTATTATTATTATTGTTATTATTATTATTAAATAATTTTAATATATTTACATATTAATGATATTATCATAAATATTACTATTATTATTATAATTTACATTTCTCCGAATATTAACATTATCACCTATTATTATTATTATTATTATTATTATTATTATTATTATTATTATTATTATTATTATTATTATTATTATTCATTATTATTATTATTTTATCATTATTATTATTATTACTATTATTATTATTATTATTATTATTATTATTATTATTATTATTATTATTATTATTATTATTATTATTATTATTATTATTTTATCATTATTATTATTATTATTATTATTATTATTATTATTATTATTATTATTATTATTATTATTATTATTATTATTATTATTATTATTATTATTATTTAAATTTAATAATAATATTAGTATTTTAGTTTTTATTATTATTATTATTACTATTTAATTATTTTATTATTTTTATTTCACTGAATATTATCATCGTTTTTAATTTATTTATTTATTATTTTTTTATAATACCAAAATTTTTTTTGAAATATTCTTAGTTTTTAAATTATTATTATTATTCATAATTATTATTATTAAATTCGTTATTATTAGTTTTATCATTATAATCATTATTATTATTATTATAATTATTATTATTATTATTATTATTATCATTATTATAAGTATTATTACGATTATTTTTATTAATATTACTATTTGTATTATAATTACAATTAATAATAATATTAGTAGCATAACTATTAGTAGTAGTAGTAGTAGTAGTAGTACTGTTCCTATTAGTAATAATGCTATTATTATTATTGTGAATATTTTTCCCCCCGTGATTGTTTCTTTTTATTGAAGGGATATATTTAATAATTTTAATATTGACAAATTTTTGTCATTTTTTTACCTCCTTTATTTTCATATTATAATTCAATAAAACTAAAGCTATTAGAATTAAAACTCAGACTTTTTTTTCTTTGTTTTTATTAAATGTTTTGAATTTTTAATTTTGTCTTGCTTTGTGCTCTGATTTCTATGCAACATATTCTCTCTTCATTTAATGTCAAATTATTTACTAGTTCATTTACTACAAAGTTTAGATTCAATAAAGTTTATTAGCAAAGATCAATAAATGGTTTTTAATAAATAAAAAATTGGTTTCTACTTTGGAAAATTGCTCCAATTTTCTATGAAAATTTGAATGTCTTTTAAATACTATAAATTCCTTTGCAAAAGGCATCTATTGTTTTTTTTAATATAAATTGTAGTAGAAATTTGAAAAAGCAAACCACCAATAATTTTAATTAAGACTTATTGTTCCCTATTTGTGAATTCTTTCAGAAAAGAATATGTCTCGAAAAATGTAAACTTCAATGCGAAAAGCTAAAGAATTTAACTATTAATTTAATCGCACGGTCTTTTGTTGAGATCCATAGATACTTCAAATGAAAAATCTATGGAAAAAGAATCTATCGTTTGACAATCTTCCCTTCTTTTTCATCTTCAGTTGTTTGTATCAACTCAGAAATTTTCTGCAGCTGCTCTACAACTCTACATAATCTTCATTAAACCTTTTAATATATTTCCACAAAATTCCTTATACAAGTTCTGAAGGTTGATGCATGTTTTATTCAAATTATTTTAAATTCTTCACTAGTATTTAGTACAACAGGTCTAAACTGAATTTCATACAAGTTCTCTAAGCCATATAAATTCAGTAATTTTTTCTTCAAAAGATCTTGATAATTAAAAGTTCTTTTTATTCTTTTTACAAAACCTTTGACATTAAATGACTTTTCCCTTTTTATCTTTTTTTTTTCTTCGTTAGAATTTCAATCATTAAGAAAAACCTTTTGTTAATTGTATCAAAGTAGAATATTGAAAATCATCTACTCATTATTTGTTCCACTTCAGCAATATTAAGTGAATTTGAGAATTATTTTATTGTTATAAATTAGTTTTTTTAATTCTTATCAGTTGTAATTTTTTTATTTTATTTTATTTTTCTTAAGATTTAACTTAATGAAAAAATCTCTCGCAATTCTTCTTCGAGTTATTTTTTAAACTTTATTTTTTTTCAGAAGCAAAATGAAATTCTTTTGTGGACTTTGCGTTTTCCTCTTCGTCTTTTTGATGAATTTTAATGATGTATCTTCTGTTCCTCCCAAATAGATTTGTTGGTAAGAATTTAATTCTGTCATTTCATATATTATTCTTTAAGATAAATATACTTAAAATTTTAATTAATTTTTTAAAATTTTTTTTTTTTTTTTTTTTTTTTTTTTTTTTTTTTTTTTTTTTTTTTTTTTTTTATTTTTTTTATTATATAATATAATATATATATATATATATATATATATATATATATATATATATATATATATATATATATATATATATATATATATATATATATATATATATATATATATATATATATATATATATATATATATATATATATATATATATATATATATATATATAATATATATATATATATATATATATATATATATATATATATATATATATATATATATATATATATATATATATATATATATATATATATATATATATATATATATATATATATATATATATATATATATATATATATATATATATATATATATATATATATATATATATATATATATATATATATATATATATATATATATATATATATATATATATATATATATATATATATATATATATATAATATATATATATATATATATATATATATATATATATATATATATATATATATATATATATATATATATATATATATATATATATATATATATATATATATATATATATATATATATATATATATATATATATATATATATATATATATATATATATATATATATATATATATATATATATATATATATATATATATATATATATATATATATATATATATATATATATATATATATATATATATATATATATATATATATATATATATCATGTGTGTGATTATTAGAAGATTGTTACCGTACTATTGATGATTGCCCGGAGAATTATAAACCTCCTCCTTCATGTTTATTTACGAGATGTCCCTTTGGTTTTTATTGTTGCAATGACGGATGCTCTTACAAGTGCTCTCTTAAAGAGGACAACGTTCGTCCACCTTAACAACCAGCCTGATAAATAGTATTCATATAAACTATTAACATCTTAGAGCCTACTTTTGTTTAAGTTATTGAAGCACATTTATGTTACCTAATAACGTATTACAAATTTTGACATTATAATGGACTGATAATAAAATGTAATTAGAATTATTTTTTTCTTTTTCTTTTCTTTTTGTAAAAATTTATTCTCATGATAAGTATTAAAGTACTTTTCATGCCCAAATTCTGCAGTAAACCCTTGGCCAAACGTAATTATAACCATTTATAATTAATTTTTATTGATTGTCGAGAAAATGTATAGAAATAACAATATCAAAGTTAAAAAATAAAAGTATAAGAATAAATTGATATTTGAATGTGATTTATTTTTAATTACTAAATATAAAATACATTGATTATTATTTGGGTGAGACACATACAGTACTTCCATTTAGAATTGGCAGAGTACCCCCATTTTCCGGAGCCCTCTGCCCCTTAACTCATCATCTCTTTTTCAAAGTTCACCTCCCAAAACACCTTCCAACAAGAAGATATTGAAATTAATTTCCGAACCACATCGAACCAGTTTGAATGCACCACATATCGAGAAGGTGCCTCTTCAAATTCAACATTTATTATAACTTCATTAATTTCAGTAAGAATTCGAAATTTTTATTAAATATTCTTCATAAAACATATTCTTTCTCGTTTCCCTAAAATTTTGTTTTAAAATAATTTTCATCTACAAATTTTTTCACAATATATTTGTGAAATATACAACCTCTTATAATAGGAAATTTTTCTGGAGACTGTGAAGGCTACTCCAGAATTCGAACATTACTTTCGCAGAACTACTATTGAGGAACTATTAGAAAGAGGTTTTCGCCTTGTTAGAATAAACAATCTGCACTAACCTAGTATTCCTAAGAGTATGAATTGGATTTTTTCTACTTCTCCGATTGAGAGAAAGAGAGAGAATTATGGAGAGAATATGTGAACCCACCCACCCCACCCCGCCCCTCTTTTACGCTCTACTTTTGTAATCTCTCAATTTTATTCGGAAGTATGAAAACCCTTCTCATCTCCATTTTTATATTGAATTGCAATGGATAAGAGTTAGAAAAGCCAAATAATGTTGCTTTATAAATGACAGATAATAGACATATTTACATGGCGATTGAAAGTTTATTTACAATATATTATATATTTTGTAATGTTAAATCCACCACTACCTCCTCTGTCTTTGACAAACGAACGATCACAAAGTCTACGTCAATGAATAGATCTTTGTGAATAAAAGTTTCGATTGAAGAAAGCATAGGAGAATTCGAAGAAAACAAAGAAAAGATGTTTCTATATTTTACAATTGCCTAATAAATATAGATAAATATTTATTCGTTTTTTCTACTCAGATGCAGATAGATAGCAACAATGTTTGTTAATTTCAAACTAGATTAATTAATTGTTTGTGTAAGACAACAAAAGACATAAAGTTATACTTACATGCAACCTAATATAAACAAAAATACTTACGAATATACGAAAGAACAGATAACATGCAAATACACACAAATTAAATATAATTAAATGATTTTCCTTTTTACTGCATTATAAAATAAAGGAGACAGAGCTCATAATTTAAAAACAAATTAAAAAAGGTACTCTTTATTAAAAAACCTAATAAAAGGAACCCCACAATTTGACTGTCTTGCCCAGGCCTATGGTTTCTCCAAAGAGTCTAGGGTATGGCAAGATAGTTTGCAAAAGGAAAAAACAAAATTCCTTTACAATGAAGTCATATAATAATTTCTGTAAGGTGAGGTGAACTTTTTTAAACAAATTCCAACTGCAAGTAAACTGTTAAACCCTTCTCACCCATGAAACATATTTAAAATTAAAGAGTCATTCGGACTACAATACAGCTGCAATGGTAATAAAAATAATAATAATAATAATAATAATAATAATAATAATAATAATAATAATAATAATAATAATAATAATAATAATAATAATAATAATAATAATAATAATAATAATAATAATAATAATAATAATAATAATAAAATAATAATAATAATAATAATAATAATAATGATAATAATAATAATAATAATAATAATAATAATAATAATAATAATAATAATAATAATAATAATAATAATAATAATAACACTGGTCAACACGATTTTTCTGGCAAAAGGTTTTAAAACAGATTCTTACTAAATTTTGGCTCCTGATTACGAATATGAACTCAGTTTTTGTCTATCACATCAGGATTTCAAGATATGTCATTTTTCAGTTTTTGATGAAAATTACTCATCACCCTATATATATGGAAGGTTTCACGATAAAAACACGTGATATTTAGTACTACATTTTTTATATTCTTAATCAAGTAAAAACAAAGATTACAAAGTTCATGTACAGCAAATCAGATATATTGACAGAATTAAAATAGAAAATAAAATATATATATATATATATATATATATATATATATATATATATATATATATATATATATATATATATATATATATATATATATATATATATATATATATATATATATATATATATATATATATATATATATATATATATATATATATATATATATATATATATATATATATATATATATATATATAATATATATATATATATATATATATATATATATATATATATATTGCACAGATCAATGGCAAATGGCAGTTATCTGAACTTTCTTTTCTTGGCTGATCTCTGATGTACAGCTTCTGGGTTGTCTCTCATCAAGCTCCAGCAATAATCCGCCATCATATGCGAGTCCCAGCGGCCTTGATAACGCTCTTCCATTGTTTTAATGTCCTGATGAAAACGCTCCCCTTGTTCATCGCTCACATCCCCAAGGTTCTCCGGAAAATTGTCCAAATGGCTGTGTAAATAATGAATCTTGATACTCATTCTACATTCAAGATCTCGCAGGCTCATTAGTAGCTCTTCCACAATCTCTTCATAGTTGTCTGCTCTTATTCCCTAGAAAACTTTGCACCACATTACAAAATGCATTCCAAGTTCTTTTTTCCTGTCTCATTCATTGATGTGATAAAATTTGCATCTCTCATAAGTCTTCTTATTTGAGGTCCATCAAATATTCCAGCCTTTTTCTTCTCTTCACTAAGACCAGGAAAAGTTGAACATATATAGCTGAAGCATTCCCCACTGTGATCAAGAGCTCTGACGAACTGCTTTCATCAATCCAAGTTTTAAGTGCAAGGGAGGAAAGACAATGTTCTTCCTATCGACTAGAGGATTATTGATGACATTCTTATCGCCAGATGCCAAACTCTGTCGCTGAGGCCATTCTTTTTTCACCCAATGCTCTGCTGCAGCTCTACTGTCCCAGTAACACAGAAAACAGGGGTATTTTGTGTACCCTCCTTGCTGACCCAAAAGAAAGTTAACAATTTTCAAATCGACACAAATTAACCACCCATGAACATGATATTGCAACCTCTCAAGAACAATCTTGATATTGTTATATATATTCTTCTTTAAGTTTTACAGAATGACCTATTGGTACAGAGGCATACTTATTTCCATTATGCAACAGAGCACATTTTAAACTTCTTTTGGAACTATCAATAAAAAGCCTCCAATCCCGTGAATCATATGCTGGAAGTCCCATAAAGAGAAGTAGCCCTTCTACATCAGTACAATAGACAAGCTGGCCATCTGAATGGAAGTACTTACGCAGTTCTGCTTCTCTGTTACGATAAAATGAGACGCTAGTGCCGGGTTTCAACATTCGATTCTCTTGTAGTCTTGAAGCCAACAGTTCAGCAGACTCTTTTGGTAGATAAAGATCTCTAACCAAATCATTCAAAGCCGACTGAGTAAACAGAATTGGTTTGTTACAATCTTCATCACATGGCTGAAAAATATCTGTAGTGTCTTCTTCATCACTAGAAGAAGGTGAGCAGAGATCGTGTCATCAATTTTTGGAAGCTTAGTAAAGATTGGTACAGGTATTTCTTCACTATGGGCAACCGGTCGAATAGCTGAAGGGATTCTTGTGGTATTTCAAATATTGCTTGTTTTTCTTATTGAAACCTTTTACATTGACAAGGCAGAAAGCAAACCATATAATCCTGCCCCTTTTGCTACACTACTGAATAGAAGGATAATTCATTCTTGGAATTCATAAAAATGGGATATTTACCTATAGCTCAAAAATTTGATGTGATAGAGAAAATATAAGATCAGATTCGAATTCAGCACCCTCAAATTAGTCTAAAACTGTTCTTAAAGTCCATGCCAGAAAATTTTTTTTTTTTTTTTATGTTGACCAATGTAATAATAATAAAAAATAATAATAATAATAATAATAATAATAATAATAATAATAATAATAATAATAATAATAATAATAATAATAATAATAATAATAATAATAATAACAATAATCTGGTGGATAGAATCGTTGACAGAGCATAACCATAAAACTATGCATATGGGAATCCTACAAATCACTGTAAAGAAATAGTTTAATGTAAAATGATAGTTGTGCAAGATCTCACTGCGAGAGATTGGTTAGTCCATACTGTTGTTATATAATAACATTCTGCATCATGTTTCGGAAGATGCTGTTCTCTTGTGCTGTGACGAATCTCATTTCTATTTGAGTAGCCGAGTAAGCATGAAAAATTTACCATATTGGTCAGAAGACAGTATGCACATTTATGCATAAAATACCGCTGAATAGCTGTGATTCCGATATCTGATGCCGACTATGATATCGAGGGAACTAATTTCTTCAAAGCATGTGGTGTAGTTGTGACCGTAGCCTCTGACAGTTACATTCAAATACTGAATTTTTTCCTAAAATCACAACTTGAGCTTGAACAATGCAATCTGTGGTTTCAGAAAGATGGAGTAAAGCACACACACACACAGCTCGAAGATCATTACAAGTATTAAGGGAAATGTTTCCATATTGGCTTCTGTCGCTGTGTTATGGTGTTGAGAGGACGGCCCATTGTCCTAACCTCGCATCTTGTGATTTATTCTGTATTGTTTCCTTAAATCACGAGTGTATACTCACCGATCACGTTACTACTATTCAGCAATGCAAGAGATAGCAGCTGTACCTTTTTCTTGGAAATACATTTTTTTTTCTTTTTGTCACTCCTCTCTCTCTATTATATATATATATATATATATATATATATATATATATATATATATATATATATATATATATATATATATATATATATATATATATATATATATATATATATATATATATATATATATATATATATATATATATAATAATATGGTGCCTCATAAAATATACCACAAAATATCAAGACATTCTATATAAATATTGAAAGAAAATAAAACTTCAAATTTTAATATAAAAATTCAGTTTAAGTCAAATTTATTGAAAAACAAAATTTAAAATTGCATTTTTTAAGTTCTTGATAATATTTGTTTACATTTTTCTGTTACCTTATATCAAAATAATAATAATAATAATAATAATAATAATAATAATAATAATAATAATAATAATAATAATAATAATAATAATAATAATAATAATAATAATAATAATAATAATAATAATAATAATAATAATAATAATAATTGTGTGTCCCAATACACGGCGGTTAAAAGTGTGTAAGTCATGGGAAGTTGGGAAAATAGATGAAGGAAGTGTGTTCCAGACTTTACCGGTAGAGTACAACATGTAAGACTGAGCATAGCGGTTAAGTCCAAGTCATATGGACAAAGAAAGGATGAGACTTTGTAGTAAGGCGTGTCGTAGGAGCCTTCTCTATGGAAGAGGTAAGCAACGGAAGAGTTCAGAAGAGCAGTGTCCATTGTAATAGCGATAGTATAGAGAGAGTTACGCAACAATTCGACGGGCAGTAAGAGTCTGGAGAGAATTAGTGAGAGAGGAAGTGTTAATAAGACGAAAAGCCCTAGACTCCATCTTTTCAAGAGAGCTGTTTGAGTGGAACCTCTCAAGATGAGTGATGCCAACTCCATACATGGGCGGAAAACACCTCTATAAAGAGAAAGCAGCTGGGGTAGAGTGAAGAAATCTAACCTCTTAGAAGCTTGTTTTGAAAGAAAAATAATGTGATCTTTCCAAGAAAGATAACGAGAAAAAGAAGCACCAAGAATATTAAGGAGAATGAAAGTTTGATATGTGTGTTTTCGAAGAAGATATAATAGTTCTGTGGAAAGTTATGTCTAACAGAGACATCTAGGAAGTGAGTTTTTGAGGCATTGAAAACGACCATATTTTCTCTACCCCAGTTTTTGATCAGAGGTCAGTTGCTCCAAGTCTAGCCTCCTTGCGTCTTTTAACTGATTCCACACGGAATGTTTATAATCATTAAATGAGAAATCAGAAAAGTACAACCGCAAGTCAGACCAGTTAGTGGCACCAAAATGAAAGAAACATCTCCTCGCCAAATTAAAGGGGCGTTCTTGCGGAAAAAATGAAGAGACAGACAAAATACAGACTAAAGAAAGTGATCGGATGATCCCATAGGAGGAAAGAGTTTAACAGTATAAGGAGAATGATAAGAAGTTAAGAAAAGATCAAGAATGTTGGGTTCATCACCAACAGGTTCAGGGATTCGGGAAGTGAGAAACATCAACTGCTCAAGGTTGTTCTTTATAGAAAATTAGTAGGAGAGCTCACCAGCTGGTCAAGAGAACTAGGTGAAAGCCATTGGCGGTAGTGAACGTTGAAAGTAGAAAGAATTTGTTCTATTTTGGAGTTAAGATAGTCGAAGAATTTTTGATATTCTGAAGAGTTAGGAGATACGAAGACAGAACAAATGAATTTCGTTGTAGAGTTGAAGAAAGTTTAAGCCATAAGGTAGGGAATTCAGAAGATTCCAAATTAGAGATACGAGAACAGAAAATATCGTTTCGCACATATGAGCAACATCAGTATTTGGCTAAAAATTGAGGATAAATACAATAGGAGAAAACAGAATAGGGTTTTCTGTCAAAGCACTCAAAGACCTGAGTTTCAGTTAAAAACAAGAGATGAGGTCTAGAAGATGAGAGTTGGTGTTCGACAAAGTGGAAATTAAACAAGAGACCGAGAATGTTGCAGAAATTAATGAAAAAACATGACAGTGCATCACGGCAAGGCTGCATCAAGGTCTTAGTAGCACCAAACCTATCACCGGAGGCCACTAACTCCCAAGTGATGATCGAGGAAAGAGGGTATGAAGAGCATTGTATGGATGCCTCACCTCCATGCATCTCCGAGGAAAGTTTTCGTATTACCATTATGTTTTTATTTAATGTGCGAATGAGCGCTTGTGAAACTTGTGAGAGGGGGGTGGGGTAGTGGGAACATACACACTCCAATATAAGACGTGGGTACACTAGATTCTCTCTGAGAAGGTAAAACGCAAAAAGGAACGAACTAAATAGCAACGGAGTGAAACGGAATGGTCTAGCCCATCCTATCACCCCCCGGTTTAAGCCCAGTGAGGGTACGTTCAACTACTATATATATATATATATATATATATATATATATATATATATATATATATATATATATATATATATATATATATATATATATATATATATATATATATATATGCACAATTGCTGTCCTAATTATATATACAAACAACAATGCTGCAATTATTTAACACTTGAAAATATAACTACAGTTTTTAGGAAGAATGATATAAAAAAATTTCAACTTTGTCTTGAAAATCAGAGAAGCAAGTTGGCCAAAATTTCTTATTTTTGTGATTGCTCTAAAAACCATTTCAAAACCCTGTTGAAATTTCTGTATTAAAATTATCTGGTAAAATTTATAAAATTATGAAAAGTTTGGTAACATTCTTTTATTTTATTTTATATATATCATTATTGTTATTGTAATTATTATTATTAGTAGTAGTAGTAATAGTAGTATTTTTACCGATATCATTATAAAACATAATAATATTAATAGTTATTATTATTATTATTATTATTATTATTATTATTATTATTATTATTATTATTATTATTATTATTATTATTATTATTATTTATTATTATTTTTGTTATTACTATCATTGTTTTATTATTATTATTATTATTATTATTATTATTATTATTATTATTATTATTATTATTATTATTATTATTTAATAATAATAAAAAAAAAAAAAAAAAAAAAAAAAAAAAAAAAAAAAAAAAAAAAAAAAAAATATATATATATATATATATATATATATATATATATATATATATATATATATATATATATATATATATATATATATATATATATATATATATATATATATATATATATATATATATATATATATATATATATATATATATATATATATATATATATATATATATATATATATATATATATATATATTATATATATATATATATATATATATATATATATATATATATATATATATATATTATATATATATATATATATAATATATATATATATATATATATATAAGCAAAAATAAGGACATTTTTGCAGATTGCAGCCAAGTACTTCTGAAAGCTTGCCCTCTGGACAAACCTTATATTTCCTGCTTAAATAAAATGGTGTCCACCTGGGTGGAAATGTTGCTTATGATTGGATGTTACCCCAAGTGCTTTTCTTCTTTTGATAATCCCATCGATCAACCTGAAGAGCCAGAGACATAATTGTTATCATTGTTCGTGCTGCTTTTCATTTAAATTAATAGGATCTTAAAACCTGTGATTGAAACAGAATTGTGTTGTTAAAATAAAATAAAAAATCTGACATTTTACTTTTATGTTCTGTAAAAAAATTTTTTTGACATTATAAAGAATGAAAAATAACTAATAAAATGATTTTGGAATTTTTTATTTTTTTTTAAATTTTCCTATAGAAATTTTGTCAGTACTTTTGACACTTGAATATTTGAGTAGAAAAGCCTTGCCAAATGCAAATTTGCAAATTTGAGCGCACCGCACACCACGCACTACGTTCAGTTGAAAAGAAGTCATTTGTAATAGTTGAATCCATTAAAAAATGGTCTCATTACTTAATTGGTTAACATTTCGCCTTAATAAAGGATAAACGCTCAGTCTCTTTTATTTTTGACTTCCATCATAGGAGAAAACTAAAAAAGAAAAATTCTTACGATGAAGGAACAGCATTGATGCCTTATTCTTTTGACGTACTGTATAGATCAGGAAACCTCAAGGCTACTGAAGTCGCATTTCGAAAGTTTTTGTAAGGATACAAATTTGCAAATCACATCACTTGATAAATTTCACAAGGTTTTATATCATCTTGGCATTATGAGAATGTTTCACTTTGCTCGAAGCAGTAACCTTCTTTTCTTCTATCGAGAACATTAGGTAAACATATCTGTCAGATCTGCAACATATGTAGATGAGCCTCAGTTATACAGAAAGAACAAAAATCTTTCGTATTTGCTTTGAAGGTGTTTGACCGAATAAGTCTCGATTTTAAAGGACCTCTCCCTACTTCTTCAAAGAACGTATATTGTTTATTATGGAACTCATAACCGAAGTGATTCTCTCTGGCATACAGGCGTACATTCTTCATTATTTCTCTTCTACTATATCTAACAAAAATCGGTTTAATTAACTCTGCTTGTTCTCGTGCTATTCGTAGCAGGGATGCTGCTTTTAGGGATTACGGTCGTCTTTAAACTTTAGAAACTCACGCAACTTATATTTCATCCCGGAATCGTGCAATATATATCAAATACTCTTTTCTCCGTAGAAATGCAATAATCTTTCTGGTTCTTCCTCTGACATTTTGTAAGAAATATCAACTCTAAGTTTGCTTCTTCCTCTTTCCTTCCTAAAGTATATTCTGACAACACAATTCTAGTTTAACCCTCTAACTAAAGCTGAACTCTTCGTTCATACTTTTGCATCTAATTCAACTTTAGACGATTCCAAAGCAGTTTTTACTCCTTCAAATCATTTATGCCAAAAATTTTATTTTTTTCTTAATAACTTCCTTTTTGCTCTCTCTCAGCTTAATTAACATTAAGAAGGAGTATGGTCCTGATGATATCTCTCCTGTGGTTCTCAAAACTTGTGCTTTTGAGCTTATACCCTTCCTTCGTAAACTTCTCGACCCTCCAACTACCATCCCATTTCTTTAACCAACGATCTTCTAAAATTTTGGAATCTATCCTAACAAGAAGTTTTGGAAACATCCCTGTTCTTCTAGTCTTATCTTAGATAGCCATTATATCTTTTGTTAAAACCGCTCTACTGGTGACCTTCTTTCACTTCTTTCTGACTTTTGTTCCTCTCCTCTTCGCCATTTCGGGGAATCATTTGCTGTCTCGCTGGACATATAGGAATCTTTCGATAGAGTCTAGCTCAAAGTTTTGATTTCAAAAATTCTGTCTTTGGTATCTATCCTTCTCTCTGTGACCTTCTCTCTGATTTCCTTTCCGGTCGTTCTATAGCAACTTTTGTAGAAGGTGACGGTTCATCCTTTAAATCTATTAATAGAAGTGTTCCTCAAGGTTCTTTCCTATCCCCAACGCTTTTTTTAGTGACTTTCTCCATATTACTTTTTCTCTAACCCACGCCTGTGTTAATAACTCCACCCTTCATTACTCTTTTTAATTTGAGAGACGCTCCTCCAAACAGAAGGTAATCGACGCAAAGAGAGTGGCCATGAAACAATTAACTTCTTATCTATCTCGGGTTTCAAAATGGGAACAGAGAAAACGTGGTCTTTTTCAGTGACTCAAAAACTCAGCTCCTCTATCTCTCCACTCGACACAACATTCCATACAACTATGACATCTTCGAAAACAAAAAACTCAAATCTATGTATGTCCTTAATGTTCTTGTTTTTTCTTTTTCTCGTGATCTTTCTTGGAAAGATCACATTACTTGTCTTTCTAAACAAGCTTCTAAGAGGTTAGGTATTCTGTGGTCACTTCGTAATTTCTTCTCGCCACTCCATTTGCTTTTTCTTTATTGGGATATTGTTTTTCCCTGTATGGAGTACGCCTCACACATTTAGGGTTTATCCTCTCATACAGTTTTCGTTGAAAATGTGGAGTCAGGGATTTATCGTCTTCTCAACTCTTCTGCTCTCACTGATTCTCTCCAGTCTCTTTCTACCTGTCGAATTGTTGGATCAGTCTCTAAACTATCGCTATTACAATAGACACTGATCTTTTGAACTGTCCTCTCGCATTCCTCCATCATTGAGAATGGCCTGTTCTACAAGCCATTTTACACAGTCTCATAATTTCTCATTTCATCTCTCAGAGTTCAGACTTAACAGCTATGCTCAATCTTGCATGTACTCAACTGATAAAGTCTGAAACTCTCTCCCTTTATCTGCTTTCCAAACTTCCTTTGACTTACACGCTATTGAACTGGACATGTCGGCCTTTAACGATCAGATATCAGATGCTTCCACAACTCTTGTGGAAATTAGTAGGCCTCCGGCCTTTGCACACCAGAGGTTATATATATATATATATATATATATATATATATATATATATATATATATATATATATATATATATATATATATATATATATATATATATAGTATTCTGAATTTTATAGTAGCATGCCTCCCCGACTGAGGAGAGTAAGTGGGATATGACAACACACAAACACAGACTTACTATCTTTCAGTCTCCCTCTCTGACTCTCTGACTTAACTGCTATGCTCAATCTTGCACGTAAAGACTATAACACAATTCTTTCTTTTATTTTTTCCACTTCATCTAAATATCACACTTTCAAACAGGTCATGTCGAATCATGTCGGCTCTTAATTTGAATATAGAAATCATTTCGTCACAGCTCTGATGTATTTTGTGTGTAGGTCACTCATCATATATATATATATATATATATATATATATATATATATATATATATATATATATATATATATATATATATATATATATATATATATATATATATATATATATATATATATATATATATATATATATATATATATATATATATATATATATATATATAGTATATATATATGTATATATATATATATATATATATTATATATATATACAGCCATACTTTAATTATCATACACCTGAAAATTTAACATCAGGTACGAGGAAGAATGATATTAAATTTTCATTTATTTTTGATTTGCAAATCACAAAGGTAAGTTGAACAAAATTTTCTTATTTTTTTTTGTGATTGTTCTAAAAACTTAATTCAAAACATGGTGTTAAATTTCAAAACTAAAATTATCTGGTTTAAAGCTTGTTATATTATGAAAAATTTTTAAAGATATTATTTTATAAACTTTAAATACTATTATTATTATTATTATTATTATTATTATTATTATTATTATTATTATTATTATTATTATTATTATTATTATTATTATTATTATTATTATTATTATTATTATTATTATTATTATTATTATTATTATTATTATTATTATTATTATTATTATTATTTGTATTATATTTTTATTTATTTATTATTTATATATTATTAATTATTATTATTATTATTATTATTATTATTATTATTATTATTATTATTATTATTATTATTATTATTATTATTATTATTATTATTATTAGTTAGTAGTAGTAGTAGTAGTAGTAGTAGTAGTATAATTGTATAATTTTTGGGTTCAGACCTCGAATTCCCCCACCCCCCTCATGGAAGCCCTTTTTAGTTGTGTACCAATACATATTTAAGTATACAATGAATTGTTTATCTGAATTTGTTTCTGAAAATGGGAAAAGAAATTAATGATCAAAGATTACCAATATTTCTGAAAATTCTTATCATCACTTGACATTTCTTATTGGTATTAGTTTTGTTAAATCATTATTATTATTTTCGTTTTCTTTCCTACTTTATGTATTATTATTAGTATTATTATTATTGTTAATAATGTTATATGCGTCATATATATATGAAACCAATGTGTGCATCCCCTTAGAAGCCCCTTTTTAGGGAAATATACAGCTAACAAATTATTTATTTTGTATTTAGTAGTAATAGGACCTACTGAAACATTGTAAAATTGTAATTGTACTATTCTGAACAACATATTGGAAATTAAATTATTATTATTATTATTATTATTATTATTATTATTATTATTATTATTATTATTATTATTATTATTATTATTATTATTATTATTATTATTATTATTTCACTTTTTTTATTATTATTATTCTATTATAAACATTATTATTTTATTATTTTATTACAATTATTAATTTCTTCTATTACTGTATTGTTAGTTTTGTAACTGCTGTTGCAAAAGTTATTTTTTTCTTGTTGTTGTTGTATTTTTTTGTGTTTTGTGCTTTTTCCATTTTAAAATATTGAATTCAAATTCAAAATATGTTTTAATACTAATATTAATACGTTTTCGTCATTATTTTTACTAACTGCATATTGTTTTTTTTTTAATCGAAATAAAATAAAATAAAACGTGTTTGAATATTTTAAGTTAGTTATTCATGTGTTTGAATATTCTGAAACCTATTGATGTGTTTGAATGTTTTAAGTTAGTTATTCATGGTTTGAATATTTTAAGTTAGTTATTTATATGTTTGAATATTTCAAGTTTGTTTTTCATGTATTTGAATATTTCAAGTTAGTTATTCATGTATTTGAATATTTTAAGTTAGTCATTCATATGTTTGAGTATTTTAAGTTGGTTATCATGACTTTGACTATTTTAAGTTAGTTATTAATGTGTTGCAATATTTTAAGTTAGTTATTCATGTGTTTGAATGTTTTAAGTTATTTATTCATGTGTATGAATATTTTAAGTAATTATTTTTTAATATTTTAAATTATTTATGTTTGAATATTTTAACTTGTTTTTAATATGTTTGAATATTTTAAGTTACTTATTCATGTGTATGAATATTTAAAGTTAGTTATTCATATGATTGGGTATTTTAAGTTAGATATTCATATGTTTGAGTATTTTAAATTAATTATTCATATGTTTAGGTATTTTAAGTTAGTTATTCATATGTTTGAAAATTTTAAGTTAGTTATTTATTCTCGCTTGAGCTCATATTCTTCTTCAAAGTATTCTTCCTTCGTTTAACGTTCAACTGATTCATTATTTCATTTACTACAATTTTAAGTCTTGTAAAAACAATTTAATTCTATTTTTTTTTCAAAACGAAAATGAAAATATTATTTTGGAGTCTTTTCGTTTCCTTTGTTTTTTTTGATAAATTTCAATGAAGTATCTACAGTTCCTCCGCCTGAATACTTTTGTAAGATCTTGTCTTTTTTATTTTTATATATTATTTTCATTAGATTAATTTAATTAAATTTAAGTTCAATTTTATTTTATTCTTTTATGTTTATTTATTTCTTCTTTCTCCAAATATACAAAATTTTTATTTTTATCCTTTTATAAAAAGTAACTATTAGAATAATTTATTCTATCATATATATATATATATATATATATATATATATATATATATATATATATATATATATATATATATATATATATATATATATATATATATATATATATATCCGATTTTATTTTACAGATTGTGATCATGTACTTCCCAGGAGTTGCCCTCCGAATTATAAACCTCCTCCTTCGTGTTTATTAAAGAGATGTCCCTCTGGTTCAAAATGTTGCTATGAACGGATGCTCCCTAAAGTGTTATTATTACCTTCAGAAACCTATTGATGAAACGTTTAGAACCATAGACATAAATTTTATTCATAAGAGCTATTAAAACCTTATAGTTTGTTTTTGAATAGTTACGGAGGCACTGTAATCTGTTGTTAAAAAAACAAAAACATGTCATTTTAATCTTTTGTATCGTATCATGATTTTTGACATTATAAAGGATAAAAAATAAATTATAATTAAACTAATTTTTTTTTTTAAAGTTTGTAATAAAAATTCTCTTAAAAAGTATTTTAAGTACTTATGGCAAAAAAAAATATTTGAGAGGTAAAGCCTTGGCCAAAAATGTAAAGATAACCATTTATAATTAACTATCAATTGTTTTGGAAATTTATGGGAAAAATTTAAAAATTGAAG
Source organism: Armadillidium nasatum (assembly GCA_009176605.1). Lineage (NCBI taxonomy): Eukaryota > Metazoa > Arthropoda > Malacostraca > Isopoda > Armadillidiidae > Armadillidium > Armadillidium nasatum. Next base: position 27,774 of record SEYY01019741.1, read on the forward strand.
TACAAGAAACAACAAAAAAAGTCTATTTTACAGTTTTTAGAATTTTTGAGAATGGAAAAAGAAAATGTGTTGGATTAAAAAGAAAATTTTCAGAATAAAAATTACGTAAATTACCTTAATTTTTAACTTTTGAATTTTTCTGCTCCCAACCCCAAATCTTTTTCCATTATGTATAAAACTAATAAATATAAAATATTATCACAATTGATCAACATTTAGCTGGCCCCCAAAGGTCTTAAAGTTTGAAAATTCATTAAATTTTTTTTTCATGTATTTGGTTTATGTCTTTAGATATTCGTTGATTTTTCTCTTTAAGAAGAAAATAGAATCATCTTAGAACATGGATTGCTTTTTCCCTAGTTTATGAAGCATAAACTATTTATGATGTACCATCCAAACAACGAAATTGATAATGACCATGCAATTTGTAACATAAGTAGATTTTATTGAGGGTGAAAATGATTCATGGTTAGGATACGATTAATCAACACTTTGATACATCCTTTTCCAGATTTAGTATTCTTATTGAATTATTTGGAGTTTGTTCTGCACGGCTTCTAACCAACACATATCAGTATAAGTTTAATATATTAAATTGCTGTTTATATAAAGGTATTGCATATTTACTATTCTTCTATGTCAGTTTTGAGGTTAGGCAACAAATATTGTTAGAAGTAAAGGCTTTTAACTGTTTTAATTTAACAGATTTTTATTTGGTTAAATTCAAAGGCGTTACGTTTCATGTAAATTTAATTGCTCAGGAAAACATACATATAACATTCTTTGCTTTCTCAACAACCTCATTCATTTTATTATCACCAACCTTTGAGTTTCCGTAACATCATCTTTTGGGCTTTTGAAGTTTAGTAGGTATCATGAAAGTTTATCTTATTATAAAGTTACAGCAAAATTTTAAGATTCCCTTTCTTTTAGTGCATACCTCAGTTTCGTGAAGTCCGTAAACCTTTCTTATTTTCGTTCTTAAATCAGGTAAAAATAGTATTGTTGCCAAAAAGGAGGTTGTCAGAATCTCTGAATTATATTTTTCATTAAGTTTGTATATTAAAAATGGTATATTTTGGAGTATCGAAGCTAGCGTACTTTGTTGTTATAAAGATGTTTCAGATTTTTTTTTTTTGTACCAATTTCTTAAAATTTCTGATACAAATTTAAATATAATAAATTTTTAAATTGGCTTATTTAAATAAAAAAAAAATTAAAAAAAAAAAAAAAAAAAAAAAAAAAAAAAAATTCTCAAAAAAAAAAAAAAAAAGATAATAAGAATAATACATATATATATATATATATATACAGTGGCGGCTCGTGTAAACTTGGCAGAGAGGGGCTGCATTTATGTATATATATATATATATATATATATATATATATATATATATATATATATATATATATATATATATATATATATATATATATATATATATATATAATATATATATATATATATATATATATATATATATATATATATATATATATATATATATATATATATATATATATATATATATATATATATATATATATATATATATATATATATATATATATATATATATATATATATATATATATATATATATATATATATATATATATATATATATATATATATATATATATATATATATATATATATATATATATATATATATATATATATATATATATATATATATATATATATATATATATATATATATATATATATATATATATATATATATATATATATATATATATATATATATATATATATATATATATATATATATATATATATATATATATATATATATATATATATATATATATATATATATATATATATATATATTATATATATATATATATTGATATTTATTATTTAAAAATAAGATTAGTTCTTCGAGTTTTATAGATGTCGAAAAGTTTTCAATCTCTAATGCATTCAATCTCTCGTTGCACATGTTACTACGTAAAAAAAGTTTTTATTCTCTTCAAAGTCGAGAAACATCTTTCTGCTTCAGACGTCGTCATCGGAGTTGTAATTAAAATTTGTAGTAGTCTGATGATATTTGAAAATGTTGATCCTAAATTTATCCTACTGCAAAATCTCGGAATTTGACCACAGCCTAATGATTATGATTTGACTCATGAAAAGACGCTGCCAGACGTACAATGTCCATCACTTTAAAAAAACATAAATTACGTAGTTATAAAAATTAGTTATTTTTTTTTTAATTCCTAATTTTTCCTAATCAAAACTCTTCAACGATCTCAAAAATGTTATCGTTTTTAACATACGTTTAGTAGCTTTTTAGATATTTAAGGAGGCTAAAGTGCAGTCTGGCCATTTATATATATATATATATATATATATATATATATATATATATATATATATATATATATATATATATATATATATATATATATATATATATATATATATATATATCGATAAAAAAAAACAATAAATCTGGTAATTTTTCTTTCACAATAAAAAAAAAACACAGCTCCACTCCACCAGGTTCTATGGCAAACTGTTTTATTTAGTGTTTATATTCTTTACGTTCTGTCCTTTTATGACAAACTGGCAACATTCAAATATCTTAATATTCAAAAATATTCTCTATGTTGCCAAAAAGCAAAAGGAAGACAGACTGGCAACTTGACAAAAACTACTATTGCAATTTGTCATACTTTTTTTCGTAACTTGCCATATCTGTCCAATATTTAAGAACAAAAAAGTTGGTCTAATTTAGGGACTGAGAATTTACAGCCCATATTTTAAATAATTGCAATGCGTGAAAATAAATATCGTACCCAAAAATTTGCAGTTGCAAAATGCATTTACTTCTTATTTTCTTTAATGATTTATACTTTTTACGTATTAAGTTGTTAAAAAAATGAATTTAAATCACTTTTCTCTGACAAAAATTTCATATTTATATCAACATCCTACGCCTGGTATTTTTAATTTGGAGGGGCTGCAGCCCTGGAGCCCATAATGACGAGCCGCCACTGTATATATATATATATATATATATATATATATATATATATATATATATATATATATATATATATATATATATATATATATATATATATATATATATATATATATATATATATATTATATATGTATATATATATATATATATATATATATATATATATATATATATATATATATATATATATATATATATATATTATATATATATATATATATATATATATATATATATATATATATATATATATATATATAGGGAATTATCTATTGCATTGTGGTAAGTTGTAAGAGCAACGGTTAATTGAAAAATTAGTAAATAACGTTCTAATAAATAATACGTTAATAATACGTTAATACACGTCCACCTCTTGCCCCAAATTCCTCAAAACAAAATAAAATAAGGTTCGAAAACTGAGATAACTTTGACAGTTCCCAAACACATTTCAAATTATAAGCAATTGTAGGAAAAATTGAAGAAGAAACATTTTCAAAACAAAATTTTCGGGAGTCCAGGGAGTATTTTGAGAGGAATATTATAGAATCCCGAAGGCTTACTAGAATTTGTGAAGTTATAATAGGAAGCTATAAAAGAGTAAAGTTGGTGAAATCACAGGTATGATCATGGCGTGCTTAGATTTGTTCGATGTGGTGCGACGCACAATTTCAGTATCTCTTTGTTTGGCATTGTAGTTTGAGGCGTATTCATTGTATGTATGGTGTTCATGATAAAATTGATGGTAAGTTGCGGTTATGTGGGATAAATGATTGGTGGTGTGGTGTGGTGTGGTGTAGTGCAAGTTCATAGCCTCCTGATGCAGTGGAGAAAATTGTGTCTAGGCCAGTGATGGCAAACCCTTGACCCGCGGGTCACGAACTGACCCACCATCAACTTTTCAGTGACACACGAAACGAGAAAGAAACTAAGGAAATAGATTTTTTTTAAAAATGAGATATTTCTCAGAAATTATGCAACACTGCCAAACGTATGACGATGTTTCCAACTTTTCGGTATTTTCCTGGACTAGTTTCGCAATGGTTTTTCCAACGTTTTTCATAAACTTTTTATTTTTATTACAGAACGCCACCGCTCACGGGCAGAGCCCTTTTCAAGAAGGGTGCACACACACACATAGAAAGATAAACAATTAAGATTAAATTTTAACGAAGCATTTCTGAAATAATTTATAAACCTATGTATGTTATCTGATTGTTTTTCTCATTGCAGTTTATCAATTGTTAATGTTTAGTGTAAATGTCAACTCGTTTCATTTTAATCATGCTAATTTAGTTTGTAATAATTTTTGTGCATATGTAAATTATAATTCATCCATCCATGAACAATATAAAATCAACCACTAGGAATCGCCTTCGTATGGATACGAGTGCTGCTTGCGTTAAGATGAAGACAACCAAATATGAACCTCTAATTAAAGCACTGACTGCTAAAAAGCAGCAAAGCAGCAATAAGTTTCTCATTAAAAATATATCAGTAATTATATGTGTGACCCATTCATGTTTCTAAAATATTTAGATATATTAAATGTTACCCGGCAACTACTAAAGATTCGCCATCGCTCAAGTCTAGACAATCCTAAACAGAAGGGTGTGTTGCATCCAAATATTAATGTATTATATATTCATTAACAATAAATCACTTTAGTAATTCAAATTTTTAAATTTATTCTTGTATATTTAATTTTGAACATTGGTACTGTTTCTTTTTAATTCATTTTTTCAACATACTGTAATTAATTTTAAATGATTAAGAGAATATTTGAACAAAGCTTTAATATTGACAAATTTGTCTGTCCAAAATACGTAACAACTTTTTGATGGAAGAAATTTTGTTATTAATTTAAAAAAAAATAAAATAAAATTCTTTTAATTATACTTTATTTTCAATCCTGTTAAATTTTTAAATTAGTAATACAATACATAATTGTTACAATACAATAAATATTTATTAACTTTTCAACAGCTGACACTTAATAACTTCTATAAATAATATTTATATTAATATTGGATCTACAGGTCTAGGATAGGGTAACATTTCACCAGGGTAGCACCTGTGGTAGCATCCGTCAAAGCAACATTCCGAAAATTTGGGACATCCCTTATGTAAGCAGGAAAAGTTAAGATAAGGTTTATAACCCGGGATGCAAGGTCTCAGAGTTATACTGTCACAATCTAAAAAAATTACAATATATATATATATATATATATATATATATATATATATATATATATATATATATATATATATATATATATATATATATATATATATATATATATATATATATATATATATATATATATATATATATATATATATATATATATATATATATATATATATATATATATATATATATATATATATATATATATATATATATATATATATATATATATATATATATATATATATATAGTTCCTAACATTTGATAATTATTATAAAGCCAAATATAAAAGAAAGCATAAATTTTTAAAGGAAAATAGAAGAAAATTAAATGTTGAAATAATAACATTATCGTTATTATAGAGAATTAAATGGAAAATATTTAAATTCTTACCAAAGTCTCTTTTTAAAGGAACCATCGATACTTCATTACTATTCATTAAAAAAACAGAGAAAATCCAAAATAAGAGCTTCATTTTGGTTCTGAAAAATAGATTTAAAAATATAATTGCAAATGGTTTTTCCATTTAAATAATTATACTTTATTTTCAATCATGTAAAATTTTTAAATTAGTAATACTAATTATAACGAAGTAATAATAAATGGAAGTAATAATAATTAAAAAGTATTAATAATTTAATTATTTCTGAGAACAATTAAAAACAGAAGGATAAGAATTAAACAATTTCTTTAGATATTAATATTATTAGAACAAATTGTTGACTGTAGGAAGTTTTGAACATTTGATTATGATTTCAATTAATGAAAGGTTTTTACCTTGGTGATTGAAATTCTAAGGAGAAAATACAAAAATGATAATAATGAAATCATTTAGTGGCAAGGGTATGACTAGAAACTATTGTACTAGAAACTATTGAGGAGTTTCAGAAGTAGTATTAATAAACTCACTGCAATCCATAAATTTTGATTTTTAAAGTTTTGCTCAAATATATTAATGACTTAATGAAAGAACTGGCAGAAATCTAGAGAGTCGTAGTTGAAATATCTTATGTTTATAAAATCTATAACAGATATTAATTAGGAAGTATTGTGAAATAAGGAAAAAGTTTATCAAACAACTTGTTCTTGTTTCAATAGTTTATTAACTAAAGTGTTTATTGAGTCTTAACAAAAGATAATTCAATTAAAATAATGTTCAAATGCTTAGCTTTAGCAGGACAAATATTAACACATAGAAATTTACAATTTTTTCTGGTGAATTATTTTTCAGAAAATATTTACCAAGGAGTAACAGTAAGTCTTTTTTATAATATTAAACAGTTATCAAATGTCTTTTCTTTCAAGAAATATGTTTTAAAGCAAATCCAGTTTTCCAAGACAGTTGAAGGAATTTTCTGAAGAAAAAATATATTTTTTTTCTTTCTTAGAAATAGTAAAACCATACATTGTGTTTTGCTAACAAATATTTAATAAATCTTAAATACACAAGTAAATGACAGAGTAAATTACTTGAACGTTATTTTACACAGAATAAATAAACAAAATACTTCAAAAAAGATAATATGATTCAATTATGAATCTAACACGTAGTTTTCTTTCAATTATAATTTCAGTATAGAATTGGTTAAAAACAACAAAAACCACCTCTTAATTCCAGTATTAATAATTTAATCGATAATTTTAATAAAATCAGAACATCTAAAAAATTTTTAAAAATAAAATAAATCAACAAAAATTAAAAAACCAGCAACAGAAACATCAGCAATAACATTAAAATTAATTACAATAATAATAATAATAATAATAATAATAATAATAATAATAATAATAATATAATAATAATAATAATAATAATAATAATAATAATAATAATAATAATAATAATAATAATAATAATAATAAATAATAATAATAATAATAATAATAATAATAATAATGGATATACAAGAAAAGAGTAATAGTGATAATAAGAATGATAATAATAATAATAATAAAAAAATAATAATAATAATAATAATAATGATAAAAATAATAATAATAATAATAATAATAATAATAATAATAATAATAATAATAATAATAATAATAATAATAATTACAATAATAGTTGCACTTAAAAATAAAGCAAGAAAATACATTCCAACCCCAGCTATAAGATCACAAACTTACTTATTTTAAAATATAATTTAACTCAGAAAAAAAAAACTTTGAAATAAATTTACAAACTTTGATTTAGAAGAAGTGTTTCTTCCACAAATTCGGAGGAAAAACTGTGAAATAAAACAAAAAGAAAAGGAGAAAAATATTTGAAAACAAACAATGAACATTGTTAAGTAATTATAAGCTTATTTAAATATATATCATTTCATTCTGACAGAATAATATATATATATATATATATATATATATATATATATATATATATATATATATATATATATATATATATATATATATATATATATATATATATATATATATATATATATATATATATATATATATATATATATATATATATATATATATATGGACCGGATATCCGCATCCGCATCCGCAACTGCGGATATCCGCATCATTTTTCCAATATCCGCATCCGCGGATATCCGCAATTGGATATCCGCAACCGCATCCGCATACGCGGATAGTTTTGAAGAAAAACTAAGCAACAAACAATTATTAAAAGTTTAGGAAATATGAAAAAATGAGATAAAAATGATAGCAAATCAAAATCAATGGATAATAAAATTGCTGAAATGATAGTTTTAGATGATTTGCCATTCACTGATGTAGAAGATTTAGGCTTTCAAAGATTGATGGAAGAAGCTTCACCACAGTTTGTGCTAAAACAAAGAAAGTTTTACAGAGACTTGATATGTGAGGAAATGTATTCGTTGGTAGCAAGTAAAATAGAATCAACTGTATCATCCCTAATTAATACGTGCAATGGATCATTTACAATTGATGAATGGTCTGACAGCACATCTGGAGTTTCTCTTTTATCCCTCACGTATCATGCAATCGATAAAAACTTTCAAAGGCAAAACTTTCTGAGCGCCATACAGGCGACTATCTTGAAATTGTATTTGAAAAGATGCTGACAAAATAGAAGATTTCATTAAATGAAGTGCACTGCGTAGTCAGGGATTCGGGCACAAATATAAAAAAAAGCACTTTCTCTGGCAAGAGTGAAAAATGTAGATTGCTTTGCACACCAAACTCAGATAGTAGTTAAAAATTCCATTATGAGTCAAAAATGTGTATCCGATTTAATAACCAAATGTAGGCTAATTGCTACGCATTTCAATCACTACGTTGTAGCCCAAAATGAGCTGAAGAAAATACAAACAAGATTAAATGTTCGTCCACTTTCTGTCATGCAAGATATTCAAACACTTTGGAATAGTAGTTTGCATATGCTTGAGAGGATGAGCGAAATTAATGAGGCCATTTGCATTTATGCTTCAAGCAGCACAAAAATAAAGCCTCTAACAGGTGACGAAAATGACATTTTAAATAATTGTATTAATATCCTTAAGCCTTTTGAAGAATTAACAAAGACTATAAGTTCAGCTGAATCATGTTTGTCAGATGTGATACCACTTGTTTCAACATTGAAAGTTGTGTTAACAAATGTTATTAAGTCTAAGGGAGTTTCAAGGATGACTGAAACATTAATGAAAGAGATGAACTACAGATTTGAAAACCTGGAAAATAATGATGCTTATACAATTGCAACCTTTTTAGATCCTAGGTACAAAACAAAATTTTTTAAACCACTTGTTTCTCAGAAAGTTAAACTCAAATTTGGATGCTTATCCGATGAGACGATAGAAACAGCTAAAATAATGCCTTTCAAGAAAAAGCAAAAGCTCTCAGATACAAAAGAAACAAAATCTGTTAGCTTAAGCATTGCTAAATCAATGAAAGATCTTCTAGCTTCCAGCAGCGATGAAGAATCACAGTCAGAAGTGTCAAAGGATACAATATCGATTATTGAAAATTATCTTAAACTCCCACGTTTGGAGGCAGATAAAGACCAACTGGTTTTTTGGAGAGATAATTGCAAAAGTTTCCCTTTTCTTGCTGAGCTGGCAAGGACTTATTTAGCATGTCCTTCAACTAGTGTTGCTAGTGAGCGTCTTTTCAGTGGAGCAGGACTCATTTACGGCGAAAAGTGAACCAAACTTTCACCTGAAAGAGCCCAAAAGCTTTTATTTCTAAAAAATAACTTACCAAATTATTAACTTCAAATGGAATATGTGAAACTGTGAAGTGTGAAAGTAATACTGAATTACTGGCTATATATATATATATATATATATATATATATATATATATATATATATATATATATATATATATATATATATATATATATATATATATATATATATATATATATATACCTTTTTCCAAATGGGTGGAGGTTGGGGAAAGAGGTTGGTGGGGTGTTCAAGAGTTGGGTCCCCGTCCCACACCCTGATAGCATAGATTCTGGATATTATATTTAAAATTCCAAGAATCTATGGCAAAAACTCTTAAAAATTTAAACTA
>SEYY01019741.1:42500-50000 GCA_009176605.1 Armadillidium nasatum
ACTCGGGCCCCAAAAGATGGAAGTCCGTTGTGTTGACCACTACTCCACCGATGGTTCAAAAGGAAATAATCCAGAACTTCTACTGACATATCTCGCCTAGTGAAAAGTTCCTTCAATATTTCCCCGACCACAACTTGGGCGTAGCGTCAACATGGACCAGGTTCTATCCTGAGTATAAATCGCAGTGCAAATGTTATATATATATATATATATATATATATATATATATATATATATATATATATATATATATATATATATATATATATATATATATATATATATATATATATATATATATATATATATATATATATATATATATATATATATATATATATATATATATATATATATATATATATATATATATATATATATATATATATATATATATATATATATATATATATATATATATATATATATATATATATATATATATATATATATATATATATATATATATATAATATATGAGAGAGAGAGAGAGAGAGAGAGAGAGAGAGAGAGAGAGAGAGAGAGAGAGAGAGAGAGAGAGAGAGAGTGATTCATGATTCATAAATGTAGAATTGCATGAGTTGCGTGTGAGTTTAGCTTCTCATAGTTACTGATACGAAATTTAGAGGGGACCCCTCAAGGCTTAAAAAATTTTCGAACTTCTCTCAAAAGGCTGCCACAGACACACACTCATATATATATATATATATATATATATATATATATATATATATATATATATATATATATATATATATATATATATATATATATATATATATATATATATATATATATATATATATAATGATGGATCGAAGCTTCGCAACCGCAACCGCGGTTGTGTAATTTTTCAGCTTCACTCCTTGGAGTAACTGACCTCTGAAATTTCCCGTATTTTAATTTTCTTTTCTATTTGACCCAACCTTCCACACAACTATAACATCTTCTTAGAAAACACTTGAATCAAATCTTCATCTGTCCTCAATATTCTCGGTGTTTCTTTTCCAAGTGATCTTTCTTGAAAGAATCACCAAACTTCTCTTTCTAAACAAGCTTCTAAGAGGTTGGGTGTTCTGAGGCGACTTTGTGTTTTTTTTTATTTTACGAGATCCCAGTTGCTTGCTCTTTATAGGGGGATTGTTCGGCCCTGTATGGAGTAGGCCTTACACATCTGGGGTGGTTCCTCACATAGAGCTCTTCTCGAAAAGTGGAGTCTAGGGACTTTCGTCTTCAAAACTATTTTCCTCTTATTAACTCTTTCCAATCTCTTTTCTATCTGCCGAATTGTTGCGCCATTCTCACTATAATATCGTTATTAAAACGGAAACTGCTCTTCTGAACTTTCCCGTCGTATACCTCCTGTATTGAGAAGAGTTTGTGCAACTCGACTTTCTTCACAGTCTCATCCTTTCTCTGTCTAGCTCTCTGACCACACAACTATGACATCTTCTTAGAGAACACTTGAATCAAACCTTCATCTGTCCTCAATATCCTCGGTGTTTCTTTTTCAAGTGATCTTTTTTGAAAGAATCACATTACTTCTCTTTCTAAACAAGCTTCTAAGAGGTTGGGTGTTTTGAGGCGCCTTTGTGATTTTTTTATTTTACGAGATCCCAGTTGCTTGCTCTTTATAGTGGGATTGTTCGGCCCTGTATGGAGTACGCCTTACTATGCTCAATCTTGCATGTACTCTACTGGTAAAGTTTGGAACACTCCCCTTACAAATCAAAATCAAAATCCGCCCCCAGGAAGGGTCTTTTTTTATTTATTTATTTTTTTTTACCAAGGGTTTCACTGGCTAACGGCAAACATCCGCTGGCTGGCTAGGTTTGATCCCACCTGTAGCAAGCATTCCACTGGTGTACTTATTACATATAAGTGGGCGGGACTAAGCGTAAGAAAGAACTGCCCAAATTTCTCTACTCCAACCAGGCATCGAACCCTGGACCTCTCGCTTGCTAGGCTAGTTATCGTTCGGCTTAGCTACGGGATATATATATATATATATATATATATATATATATATATATATATATATATATATATATATATATATATATATATATATATATATATATATATATATATATATATATATATATATATATATATATATATATATATATATATATATATATATATATATATATATATATATATATATATATATATATATATATATATATATATATATATATATATATATATATATATATATATATATATATATATATATATATATATATATATATATATATATATATATATATATATATATATATATATATATATATAATTATTTTTTCAGATTGTGACAAGATACCCAAGAAAAGTTGCACAGACGAAGTGAAACGTCCTCCTTTCTGCAGACCTCCTTGTCTCCCTCGTTCAATGTGTTGCTTTAACGGATGCAACTTCGAGTGCTATCCTGAAATACCAGTCTTTTGGAAAAAGTGACATAACTATTATTCGTTTAAATTATAATACTTCAAGAACCTGTTTTCTAACTATGTGTTGTATAATAACGCATATATATCTATAAATTTATTGTTCTTTCATATTACGATTTTAACATTATTATATCAGGCCTAAAAATAAAATATAATTAGAAGAGTTTTTTTTCGTGACAATTATTAAAAAAAAATTTAAAAAAAATAAAAAATTAGCAAGGGCGACAGGACTAGCAACCTGTATTATTGGCTTGAAACAACTCTAGGACCAGCATGGGAAACCATTGTTCCGAGAAGTCTGATTTTCTGGAGAGCTCTTTGAGAAAGGGTTAGAGGTTAGATGGCGACGTGCTAGCCACCTGTAAGGGTAAAAACCCTACCTGGGGGTTTTAAGTTAAACTCAAGGACTGGCACTGAAACCAATGAGCCTAAAAACATTATCTTTTAGAGCACTCTATGAGAGGAACTTTTAAGAGCAGATGACGAAGTACGCTTGTCCCACTAACATGGTAATAACCCTTCCAGGGAGAAGATGAAGATGAAGATGAAGATGAAGATGAAGATGAAGATAAAGATGAAAATGAAGATGAAGATGAAGATGAAAATGAAGTAGTAACTATAACCATTTATAAATTATGGACTGCAATGAAAATGTATTTGAAAAACAATATCAAAATATAAGAAGAAATACAAATAAAGACAGCAAATTTAGTCATTTATGCGCACCACACCATCAGTTTTTCCATGTGTGATGCACACCCGTAAACTTTAAGTACAAAGTCTATAAGCACACCGCACCCTAACACACAAAGTCACTCAGAATGTAAGCTGCACATTAGCGTAATTAGAGAATTTTCATAAGGAGGAATATAGCCCCTTTATCTGAGAATATCATTGAGCCTGCTATGATTTTATTATATTTCATTTATTAATTAGCCCAAAAATTTGAGTGGAATTTGTAGTAGGATAAAATACAGCATACATTACCCTAAAACAATATATATAATTTTTAATTAACAGATACATTGACTATGAATTGCGGAATATATATATATATATATAATATATAATATATATATATATATATATATATATATATATATATATATATATATATATATATATATATATATATATATATATATATATATATATATATATATATATCCTGCATATCAGCTTTTATTCTATCGTCTCCTCTTCTCCATTTTATTTCTTCACTAAGAAAAGTTGCAATCCTTTGTTTCGCATCTTTAATTTTGCCTGCACCATAAAAAGCCACACATGTCTTCACAATCGAATCATTATCAATCGAATCCAGTGCTGTTGTTACATAGCACAAAAGATCATTTATTTCAAATTCCATAGATCAAAGGAAGGAAAAAGTCAAAACTTACTCACGAGTTTCGTTTAGAACAACTTTAGTAAATTTCACACAAAAATGCACTCCAAAATTCAAGAGCATTATTTTAACACGTCTTACTGGTTCCGAGGTCAGAACCAATAGATAGATAGATAGATAGATAGATAGATAGATAGATAGATAGATAGAATAGATATATGTAACTACTGTTGGAATTAAAATAAATAAGCAGGAAGACTGTAATTATTAAACACCTGTAAATATAACAACAGGTACAAGGAAAAATAAAATTAAAATTTAAAAAATTAATTTAATAATAAAAAAAAAATAAAAAAAAAAAAAAAAAAAAAAAAAAATTTCATTTTTTTCATTATTCTCAAAACTTTATTATATATATATATATATATATATATATATATATATATATATATATATATATATATATATATATATATATATATATATATATATATATATATATATATATATATATATATATATATATATATATATATATATATATATATATACCAAAGATGTCATTTTTGCATTCTCTGAGCTTAACACTTGGTCCTCCGCTCTTCGGTGTTTCGGTGAATCTTTAGCTCTTGCGCTGGACATATCGAAACCTTCGTCGACAGAGTCTGGCACAAAGCTTTGTTTTCCAAACTTCCCACTTTCGGAATCTATCCTTCTCTCTGTGACTTTCTGTCCTATTTCCTTTTCTGTCGTTCTATAGCAGCTGTTGTAGACGGACGCCGTTCTTCCTTTAAATCCATTAATAGAGGTGTTACTCAAACAACTGTCCAATCCCCAACACATTTTCTTCTTTTCATTAATAGCCTTCCCTCTGTTACTTTTTCTACTAACCACTCTTATGCCGATGACTCCACCCTTCATTGATAGTTTCAATTTGCAAATTTGCTCCTCAAAACAGCAGTTAATAGACGAAAAGAGGATAGAGCCTTAGAGCAACTGTCCTCTGATATCTCTTGTATTTCAATATGAGACAATGAGACAACTCACAGTATATCGACAATCCAAGTTATGGGATACCATAATGCTAATATGAAATCCTTTGATTTTTTTAAAATTATTATTATTATTATTATTATTATTATTATTATTATTATTATTATTATTATTATTATTATTATTATTATTATTATTATTATTATTATTATTATTATTATTATTATTATTATTATTATTATTATTATTATTATTATTATTATTATTATATTATTAATTATTATTATTATTATTATTATTATTATTATTATTATTATTATTATTATTATTATTATTATTATTATTATTATTATTATTATTATTATTATTATTATTATTATTATTATTATTATCTGTGGTTGTGATTGATACTGTTGTTGTTTTGTTGTTGCTATATTTACTTTTCTCACATTTCAGTTAAAAAAAGGTGAGGGTCCAATTTTTTAAAAAAGTTTTTATTATTTGACCGATTGAGCTGAAAATTTGGTACAGATACAGGTAGCTTTTTTCCCGACGAAAAAAGTCCATTTCTAACTTTTTTTTTTTTTTTTTTTTTTTTTTTTTTTTTTTTTTTTTTTTTTTTTTTTTTTTTTTAAGGGATTAATCGTTTAGAAATTATTTGAGGTCATATGTTGAAAAAAAATGAATAGCGGGGTCAAACCACTGATCCACATGAGCTGAAAATTTAAATGAATAATCTTAACCAAAATTTCTTGCTTCTGTAGGATACAATTTTTGATTTCACGTCTAGGAAAAAAGTTATAAGCACTCGATTTAATTAAAAAAAAACAAACCCCCCCCTTCCAGAGAAAAAATTATTTAAAAAAACATGCAACCTACAATTTTTTTTTATTTTTGGAAATTGTTTATAAGAGGGATAGATCTACAACTTTGATTTAGAGCATTATTAAAATCTATTTGTTTGAAGAAAGATATAGACTCTCAAACTTTTGAAATTTTTGAAAATTGGTCAAAAAATGAACCTTTTGTTAATCGGATCGAATAACATATTGAAAGGAATTTGTAGCCCTATCACTTCTCTATACACTTATTTCTCCCTTTTTTGATGTTTACTTACATTCAAAAATCGTGTATCGAGATATGTTAGCTTTCGACTTATATATATATATATATATATATATATATATATATATATATATATATATATATATATATATATATATATATATATATATATATATATATATATATATATATATATATATATATATATATATATATATATGTTCATTCCAATTGAAGGTTGCTTTACCTAATTCGAGCAATTATAATAATTATTTTGGCTTCTGACAAAGAAACTGATTCAAATGTGCTCTCTCTCTCTCTCTCTCTCTATCTATCTATCTATCTATCTATCTATCTATCTATCTATCTATCTATCTCTTCTCCTCTCTCTCTCTCTCTCTCTCTCTCTCTCTCTCTCTCTCTCTCTCTCTCTCTCTCTCTCTCTCTCTCTCTCTCTCTCTCTCTCTCTCTCTCTCTCCTCTCTCTCTCTCTCTCTCTCTCTCTCTCTCTCTCTCTCTCTCTCTCTCTCTCTCTCTCTCTTTCTTTATATATATATATTATATATATATATATATATATATATATAATATATATTATATATATATATATATATATATATATATATATATATATATATACTACTTCTTTTCTTTCCACTTCATGTTTGATTCCAAAATTGATCACCGGCCAAAAGCTAAAAATTGCTTTTTATGGAATAGGTATTCATGTTGGTAATGAATCAGTTGCAACAGCTCTGGAGCAAATGAAACGCGACAGGGGTAACCATTGGCTGTAAAGCTTGCTCAATCTGTAGTTCATATGCACGAAAATGCAGTCACCTGTGTAAAATGTTTTGCATTCTGGATAGGGGAATACCAAGTTCCGTAACGTAATACTTGTAGACGTGGAATGATTTTTTTCGAATGTTTGAAAAACATTCCCAACAGTCTCCTCTTTGATGGATAGTAGCCATACTAGTGGACGGGGCAGTACACAACCAGTCTCCATAAGCATCTTATACCACTCAACAATGATCTTGTAATCTAGTGGTAGTCCTCCATATTCCTCCTAAAATTTTGCTGCACAATAATCAGTAACCTGGTCTCGTGATAACATCATGCACAGACACCATTTTCAGTTTGTGCGGTTGCTACGCCTACAACACCAACTGAACCTCTATCTGAAATAAAATATAACAAAAAAATTGTTACTCTTCCTTTTGCCACAAACCATACAGCTGTACTTGTCATAGTTTGTTTGTAATGAATATTTTTAATAGTTGAAAGACTTTGTGATCATCATGTACGTAAATAAAATATTCACTAGTATATTTATAAATTTATTTCATTCCAATGAAAGTTTCAAGATACTGAAAGTTCAATTAACATTTCCGAGCTTTGGAGAAAGGCTTATGATTTCCAGTGCTGTTTCTCACACAACGCAATTTAAATAAATCAAATGTCACATGATTAAACCAGGCATTTTGTTGAAATTAAAGAAATAGTGTGAGTAAATGAAGTAAGTTACTTGTTAAACCGCAACAGCAAATAAAGGATGAAGCATAGAAATTAAGTTTGGATCAAAGTTTAAATATAGCTGAGAGTGAGTGGAACTACGTTAGAACTATGACGCTTACTTCATACGAGA
>SEYY01019741.1:52500-54630 GCA_009176605.1 Armadillidium nasatum
AAACATACAACTCAAACCTTTATCTGTTTTTCGTTAATTTTTCATGTGATCTTTCTTGATAAGATCACATTAATTTTCATTCTAAACAAGCATCTAATAGGTTAGTTATTCTGATGAGCCTTCAGAATTTTTTCACTCCACTCCAGTATCTTGCTCTCCATAGGGGTGTTGTCCGCCCCTGTATGGATTATGTGTCACACATCTGGGTGGTTCCACTCATACAACTCTCCTTGAGAGGTCGTCTTTTTCTTATTTCTCTTTGCTCTCATACTCTCTCCAATCTCTTTCAGCCCGTCGAATTGTTGCGTCAGTCTATTGCTATTACAAAGAACACTGCTCTCGTCGATACCTCCTCCACTGAGAAGGGCTCTTGCAACACACCTGTCTACACCTTTCTCATTATCATCCACCTTTACCTACTGCCATCTCCGGTAAGCTGGAATTCACTCCCTTCATCTATTTTCCCAAATTCCTTTGATTCAAACTTTTAAACGCCTGTATGGGTTTCAATTAAAAAAGATTTCCGATTTTTCCTCAACTCTAGGGAAAGTTGGTAGGCCTCTATTATATAATATATATATATTATATATATAATATATATATATATATATATATATATATATATATATATATATATATTATATCCTCTGGTCTATCCGAGGGCGGACTGTAAATAATCTTCTGTTGATGCTTTGCTAAGTAATTAGACCTGCGTTCGAAAGATTGTGTCGTGCAGAATAGATTTGTGAGTGAACGGTATAGTTATTTGGTTTCATACTTGTGCAATGATATAAAAATGGAAGCTAATAGTAATACTATGTCGAAGCAACGTGCATTTATTGAATATTTTGCATGCCGAAAGTGCACAGAATTTCTTTCAAACGGGAGACGAAACCTGGATTCACCACTACGATCCAAAAGAAAAACGAGCCTCATTGGAATACAGACATCCAAAGTCACCTGGCGTACGAAAGTTTAAGATTCAACACTCGGCTGGTAAACTCATGATGACAACATTCTGAGATGTGGAGGGCCTTGTCTAATCGAAATATCTGCCGAAGGGCAAGACTGTAAACTTCAATCGTTATTGTTAAACTCTACAGAAATTGAAGAGCTGCATCTGTTGAATAAGAACAAACCGTACAGTTTTCCTCCTTCATCATGAAAGTGCCTAGACGCTTCAGAAGCTTAAACTTCGAGGTCATTGATCACCCACCCTACAGTTCTGCTCTGGTTCGCAGTGATTTTCACTTATTTCCAAAGTTAAAGAAGCGTCTCGGTGTGAGATTTGGTTCAGATGTTGAGATGAAGAAAGCGGTGTTAAACTGGTTAAGGAAAACAAATCAAGACTTCTCTTCAACCAGTTTCAAGAATTGGGTTCAACATTTTCACAAATGTATTGATGTTCTAGAAGATTATGCAGAAACATATTATTACATGCTCATTGCATTAACACTTGACCTTCTTTCAGTCTTTATTTCATTATCTTATCTGCAGTGTAGGAGATTTTAAAGCAGAACAGGCGTTACTTTTCTGCCCACCCTCGTACATTTATATATTTTACCATTTATTTTTTCAATTCTAGTGGCGTGGTGCTCACCACTATTCCCTTACTCTCTCTCTCTTTCACACGCACTCTATCTCCTTCTCTCCACCATCACTGCCACCCATGTTCCTTGTCCTCAGCAACTCTCTTACCTTCATACTCTCAAACATTCTTAACTTTATTTTCTTCAGTATTCTCCCCTTCTTCCAAATCTCTTTCAATCTCTTTATCATTTTTATTCCCTCTGTCACTCTATTCTTTATTTCCCCTTCCAGCTCCTCTTTTCATTACACCAGCTTTCCGGGTATTTGAACTCGTCTACTTTCTCAAATTTTTCTCCCACCACTTACCTCGTCTCCCCCTCATTCCTCTGCTCTTACTACCTCATTCCCACATCAAATACTCATTATTTTACTTTTTGTTGGATTTGACTTGAGTCCCTTAATGGTATATTCCCTAACAAACTCCCTCACCAACATATTCCTCATCTCACAATCAAATAGTTTCTCCATAGATTCTGGAACCAACACCCCATCATTCTCAAACAAGACATTTATCTCCCAATCAACCTCCACTTCTAAAAC
>SEYY01019742.1:2500-42500 GCA_009176605.1 Armadillidium nasatum
CACAATAATATTGGAAGAAGACGTGGAAGTCTCACCAGACTTCTTTACTTACATGAGTCAAACCATTCCATTACTCAGCATCGACAGTACCCTGTATTGTGTTACAGGATTTACGATAAATGGAAAGTATGGAATGACTTTAGACCCCTCCATTATTAGAAGAGCCGATGTTCAAGTAGGATGGGGATACGCTTTAACTCTTGAATTTATAAAGTTAATTTTAAGTCTGTGGTGGAAAAAAGCGCCAAAAAGGGCGTTGTACGACTCTTGGATTCGCCATTACATTAAAGGTGACAGAGAATGCATTTATCCCGAGATGAGCAGAACTTTACATTTTGGAGTAGGAATAAATTCCGATTATGAAATAATGGAATCAGTTTATTTCAATATGCCTCTGGTCAGATCTTCTGACATTGTTCTAAAAAACAAGGACAGAGTTACGCTTCAAGTATGGCAAAATGATTTAAGAGAAAAAATCTCAAATGCAGAGCCAACATATGCGAATCCATGTAAAGAAAATTACCTTCTGAGCATACTTCCTGGGTCTTACGTAATTTATTATAATTATACTTTGAATACAGACGCAAATACGAAATATAATTTTGTTTCAATGGCAGTGTGTTTTAACTTGTGGCTGTCTTACAATGAAGGTAAACACGATTATGTTAATATAGTTAACGTTTCTCCTGAAGTAACATTTTATCTGGTCGCTCACCCTGAATCATCATATTCCGATCTTTTACCAGAAAATTACAAAATATTCGACGTTAGAACTATTTCTTTAAGCGAGTTTCAGATATATGATGAGAAGTACAAAAAATATTATGATCCTAACTTATTTGGAAGGCTGCTAGGTGGGAATATAAGCGATTTATTCATAGACGAGTAAAACAACATATTCTAAAAGTTGTGATAAACTTTTAAATACACTAGGAAACAAATTCTTCCTTCGGCCATTGTAGCTTCATGTGGTACCACTTGCTCATCCTTCATTGAACATATTTTGCTTATTCATCACGCATTCTCTATACCTTTAATAACAAATTAATTTTTGGAAGAACGAAATCATTTTTTTTTTCATTCTCACACTGAATACTGAAATTGCCTTACATTCGGAGGGATTACCAATCCCATCATGATGTTACATAAAACAAGACAAACCATCCGACGCCTTCTACAGTTTGCTTACCAACCATTGGTAAGGGCAGAGCTTACGAACCACCAGTCAGGCTTAAATCTTCACTGCATGATGACCTGCGCGAGTGTGATGTGAAATAGGTTATTTATATAAGCGAACCTCGCACAATTGTAAAACCAACCTATATCAATTTATGCAAATTAACAAATTAAAATTTGAATTTCTCGAGGATAATTACCAAACTATTTGTAAAAAATTATTATCTTTAGTATCTATAGATGAGAAAAAATTCTTTGCATTATATTTTTGAAGCTTCAAGTAATTTTATATATATTATTATATATGTAAAAAGCCAAAAATTAACGTAAACCTTCTCAAGTAATACAAGTGGAAATTCAAATCTAATAAACCATCATTAATTGGAGGGTTCATTGTTGAAGTGAACCAAGTCTATGAGACTCATTTCTGAGAAAACAGACCTCAAAAGTTGGTTAGAAGCATTAATTAAAAATGACTTATTATAGACTTAATTAACTACTACAAAGAAAATATAATATTTTTACTCAATCATGGCACTGTCAGTGCAAAAATATGAACTTTCATTTTAATTCTGAACCCTCCAATTATCATGCAATTGCTTATCTGCCTAAATTACCGTAATTCCATCATGTACGATAGCAATGCGTGGAAAAAAGCTCCTGATTCGATTTGACAGTAGGTTGTTTTAAGTTTTCTTACAAAGTTTTTTTTTTCAATAGTCTTAAATCAAAATTTTCATCTTTACTCGATTGACAGAATAAAAAATATTCAATTTTTCAAATCCGAATGCTATTTTTATTTTTACATGCTATACCAAGTACAATGCATTTAAGAAGTCAAAAACATTTCATGCCCCTTTTCTACTCTTATTTTTTTTCATAATTTCATTTTAGCCAAAAACAAGAGAATTATGTTTGAAAGATAAAACCCCGTAAGGTGAGAAAAGAAAATAAATAAATAAATAAATAAATAAATAAATAGAAGTTCTCTACCCTTAACGAACGTAGCGAACACAAACATATGCAACCATTCGAGATTATAAATAATGGGAGCTCTTTTATTTTACCAGCATCATAATATCCATATTTGCAAATTGGAAAGAAAATTATTTTTCTAGATTACAAAACTTCAATTTAATCAAGTGCATCTTTTGGTTTGGTGGAATGTGCTTAAATTAAAAAATATATCATATTCAATTTTATTAATAAAATAATAAAATTAAAAAAAGTGTTATATATATATATATATATATATATATATATATATATATATATATATATATATATATATATATATATTATATATTATATATATTATATATATATATATATATATATATATATATATATATATATATATAATATATATATATATATATACTATAATAATTATATATATATATATATATATATATATATATATATATATATATATATATATATATATATATATATATATATATATATATATATATATATATATATATATATATATATATATATATATATATATATATATATATATATATATATATATATATATAATATATAAAAAAAGGTCATTCAAATTTCATGGTAAAATTAAAAATACAAAATAAAAAATTTAAAAGCCAATCGTCATTAAATAAAATAAAACATTAAATTAAATACAGAATACTTGTCGAAAATATATATTTTAAGTGTTCTAATATAAGAAATAACAATCATTCGCTAGAACATTATTTTTTGAAACGTGGTTTCCAGCTTTAAAATATATATGGCATTGTAGGAATGTTAAGTTGCATATTAACAAAAGAAATTGTTAACAAAAATATCAAGTTAACAACAAAACAAAAAGCTGTTTAATATAAATTAATTTAAAAATATATATAAAATCACTATACAAACTTTACTTTATGACCTTTTATGACATTGTTTACTCTATATCATCATCATCATCATCGTCGTCGTCGTCGTCATCATCATGAGTTTTAATATGCATTTTTAATTCGACGCAATCAGAAAACATTTTTGGACAAAAAGAACATTCAAAAGCTTGACTTGCTGCACCTTTATGAATTTCATGATGTTCGTTTAACTTAAACAATTTGTCAGTTCTAAATTCGCATGAACTACATTTATAATTTAAGGAATTTAACACTTTTGTTGGTGAATTTGTGATAGCAGTTTCTTTCCTATCTTCATTATTTTTATTATTATTTGGCAAGTCATTCGTATGTACTTCGATAGGAACTAGTTTCCAGATTTCCAGTTATTTCGTCATCATGAACTTCTGGTTTACATTTTTCAATAGGGTTTACTTTCACATTTTTCAAATTACGTTTTCTAAAAGAAATTAATCCATCAATTTTATTTACTTCGG
The DNA here is from genome assembly GCA_009176605.1 of Armadillidium nasatum. Taxonomy (NCBI): domain Eukaryota; kingdom Metazoa; phylum Arthropoda; class Malacostraca; order Isopoda; family Armadillidiidae; genus Armadillidium; species Armadillidium nasatum. The sequence continues at coordinate 6,039 of SEYY01019742.1, forward strand.
AATTTTCTTTCTGAGATATTTCGCCCCTTTCTAGAGAATCATTTCCAACAGAAGTTGAACCCTCAATATCATCTGCTTTGGAATTTGCTATCTGCTTTGTTTCTCCCTTTTCAAGGGAATTATTTCTAATAAAAGTTGAACCCTCAGAATCTTTTAGTTTAGAATTTTTCATTCGAATTGCTTCTCCATTTTCTAGAAAATCATTTCTAATAAAAGTTGAATCCTCAAAATCTTTTACTTTAGAATTTTCTATTTGATTTGTTTCTTCATTTTCTAGAGAATCATTTTCAATAAAAGTTGAATCCTCAAAATCATTTGCAGTGGAATAATTTATTTGATTTGTTTCTTCATTTTCTAGAGATTTATTTTCAACAATAATTGAACCTTCAAAATCTTTTACCTCAGAATTTTCTATTTGATTTGTTTCCCCATTTTCTAGAGAATCATTTCCAATAAAAGTTGAATCCTCAAAATCTTTTGTCGTGGAATAATTTATCCGATTTGTTTCTTCCTTTTCCAGAGACTTACTTCCAACAGAAATTGAACACTCAAAGTCTTTTGTTTCAGAATTTTCTATCCGATTTGTTTTTCTATTTTCTAGAGAATTATTTCCAATTAAAGTTGAATCCTCAATTTTCTTTCCTTTGGAATATTCCATCCGATTTGTTTCCCCACTTTCTAGAGATTCATTTTCAACAGAAGTTGAATGTTCAAAATCTTTTGCTTCAGATTTTTCAATGCAATTTTCTTGTTCACTTTTCTGTTCAAATTTTCCAACAGACGTCAAACTCTTGAGGTCTTTTAAATATGTTTCAGAATCTTTTTCAATGAAGTCAGCTTCACTCTTTCCTTGAATTTTATCTACGGTTGTTAAGCCTTCACAAACTTTTGAATTTGCTTCCTTGTTTTCTAGATCAAGTTTCCCACAAGAAATCAAACCATTCAAATCTTTTGCTTCGAGATGTTCTATCTGATTTGTTTCAACATTTTTGATAGCATCATTTCCAACAGAAACTGAACTATCAAAATCTTTTGCTTCAGAGTTTTCAATGGAAGTTTCTTTTTCCAGAGTATTTGTTTCAACAGAAGTCAGACCTTCAAAATCACTTGCATTAGTATTTTCAATCTGATTTCCTTCTCCAATTTTTCTGATAGTTGAGTTTTCGAAGAAATTTGATTCAGGATTTTTAAGATCTCCATACGAATTTTTTTCATAAATTCTTAATTCTCCAAAATTACTTTCCTTTTGTATCATGTAATTCGATGGCAAATTTAATTCCTTTTCATTACTTGTCTTTCTATTTGATTCATAAAAATCTTTGGCATCAAATGAAGCTTCATTCATTTCTTCTTTACTCTGAAGATTATCGATAATTTCTTCATTTAAAAATAAGAAATTTTCTGTTTCTGAGGAAGAAATACTTTTAAGATCTGAGATCGGAATATCTTGTTCAGTGTGTGGCAGTATATCTTGTTTAGCTGGTGACATAATATCTTGTTCAGTGCTAAGACTCTCTATAATTGAATTTATATTTTCATTCAATAAAGAATCAATATTTTCGTCAAACAAGTTACTATCAAAATCTGCTAAATTTTCATCAGAAATTTTAGCTTCAATAAGTTTTAAGTTTTCCTCACCTTTGTCAGGATTGCTAGGAGGTATTCCATTTCTTTCTTCAACTACTTCGGGTTTGCTTGAAGGAATTTTATTTATTTTTTTGTCTAAATGAAGTAAGTTTTCATTCTCCTGTTGATTTTTACTTATATCATCAACAACTTTGGAAGGGTTCTCTTCATTCAACATTGCTTTCCCTCTTCTAGTAAGTACTCTATTAGGACTGTTGTTGCTAGCAACAAAGTTCTTACTAAATTTTCTTAAAATATTCTTCCTATTTTTAATATCTTCACGTTTTAATTGATTGTGAGATCTGGTATAAAATTTTAGTTTAGTATTCAAGTATTTGGAGGGTGACAGCTGTAATCTTAAACTATTATCTGAATCTATTTCAGAGGTTTGAGAGGTAATTATGTCAACTTGAGTTTTTGAGTTCTTTTGTAATCTTTCATGGAGAGTTTTACAATCTTCACTATCTGATGAGCTATAAGATAAATATTCACCCAAATCACTTTTAGATATAACTTGATCTAGTGGAACTTTTCTTTTCTTCATAAGAACTAGATGTGGAACTAATTTTACTCGAATTGAAGTTGTTTCTAAAAGCTTTCTTATCAATATTTTTAATATCTGCTTCTTTTGACCTTTTGGTTGGACTATTTTGTAACCTTTCTTTAATTCCATCATTCTTCAAACAATTACCTTTCAACTCTTTAGTAGTCAAATATTGAGATTCTTTTGCTTTAAAATCTTTACATTCTTTTTTGGATATATTTTCAGTATTTGAATTTACTCGTGTTTCCTTATTATTAGATTCAGGCTTATAAGTAGAAGAGATATTGCTGTGGATTGCACTCAAATGATTAGCTAAATCAAGATTGCCAGAGAATTCTTTGTCACAAAACATACAAGTAACTTTTTTCGTCTCAATTTTTTCTTTTGGCTCCTGTTTTACCTCTACTGAAGATATTTTATGATCATTATGATTTCGAATATGTTTAATGAATGAACGTTTTTCGGAGGCTATAAAATTACATTTAGTACATTGGAGATACTGACTGGATTTTTGTTCATGCAATTTTAAATGGGTGCTAAGAGCCAACTCATCATCACAAACCAAATTACAAAGGATACATGTTAGTTGATTGTGAAATTTACAATGTTCATTAAAAAGATTTTGATTCCTGAATTTTTCAGGGCATAGTTTACAAACAAACTTTTCACGTTTTACAAACTTCAAAGAATCCATATGAACATCTGCTATGTGATTTTTTAAAGTTTCTGAAGAATCTAAATTTACTTTACATACCATACACTGATATAAGGAAGCGTTTCTATGAAGTTTCATATGTCGAAACATATTCCCACTTGAGTTAAAAGATTTCTTGCAAACAGTACAAGTATAAACATTTTTTCGTTTCTTACACATAAGAAAGAGATCTTTGTTTTCGTCTGTTTTGTGATGTTTTTTAGAGTGCAATGTGTAAGATGCTTTAAAGTAACTAGCAAATGAACAAAACGAACATTTAAATAGAGTTTTATCAGTGACAGTTTCTTCTCCTTTAATCTTTTCTGAAATTTTGGAATAAGCATCATTTCTCTGTCTTTGTTCTTCATCAGGAGACATCTATAATAATAATAATAATAATAATAATAATAATAATAATAATAATAATAATAAAAATAATAATAATTCTATCATTATTCATTTTTTGTCTTTAGAAGAATATTACAACTTAGAACTTGATAATAGAGAGGCATTTGAAAAAAAAAATTTTTTTCCTGGTCTGATATATATACAACCATGATCAATCAACATTGCTTTATTTTATTTTCACTCATTATGTATATATACCCAACAACATTCTCTCTGTTCTCCCTCGAAAAATGGGATAGACGAACTATTGCTTGAGAAAAGTTTATATGTGGTCATACAAATGAATAGGTAATCATTAACTACATTATGTAGGAATGATTTTAGTTACATTGAGGAAATTTTTTTGTATTCAAGCTATTAAAGGGTACTCTCATAGTCGTAATTTATTAAACTTTCCCTTGTAAATACCCAAGTACTACATAACCTGAAAAAAGTAAAAAGTTCCATGTTTTCAGCTAAAAAATTAAGATATCTGGAAAAATTTTGAAAGGATTCATGGTGAAATTTATCAATACACCCACCTGTGCCTTTTTTTTTTTTTTTTTTTTTTTTTTTTTTTTAAATATCATTTTTGGTGAAAAAAATGAGATTTCTTACAATAAGGAATGCTGAGATAAACAGAAAATACCCATTGTCTTTATAAATCTCCAACCCTTTAACTCATTTTTATTATAGTAAATACAACCAAAAGCTACTTGTAAATAATTAAAAACGTAAAAAAAGCTTGCTAAATTAAAAAAAAAAATTTTAAGTGTGTAATCTGTCAATATCTTCAAGCAACCACCTTACATACATATGGTATTTGGACAGATTAGCTTAAATTCTTTACTCAGTAAATGCTAGTCTTTCATTCGATCTATATTCATTCCTACCCATTCATGCACTTCTTCATGTATCAAAGACCGTAATTACATATCTTTATAAGCTTTCTTTAAAAATAATCGCAAAAGCATTATCGGATTATCTCAACTTTCATGAAAATGGCTTTACTTATGCAACTACTTATCTAATATTAGCGGTGAGTGCTTATTTTCATTAATCAATAAAACGAAAAAGGAAAATATATCAGGAAATTTTCAATTTTCCTCAATCAATATAAGTACGCCTAAAGTTCCTATATTTGCAACTAACATTTTTGTTACTCATCACAAATGTATCCATTGAAATTATTATATTGTATTACAATTGCTTCACGACCAAACTCGAAAAGGAAGACATTTGATATTGGAAAAAATATTACGTTTTAGTCATTAAATAACAATTAAAAATAGATATTCAAGCATTAGTTCATATAACTATATTGCTACCATATTTTTCTAATCCCATCGGAATAAGGTAACATACTTTATCAACTTTTTAAACCTTTTTCTTAAAATTTTACATTAAAAAAAAAAAAAGTTAATTCATTTGTACTTTATGCTATGTAATCATATAAGTTATTAATCAATGAAAATATCAAAAGGAAGTGATTAATGTCAGTTCAATATTTTCACACACATCATTTTCCATAAAGTAAAGAGAAAAAAAAAAAGTAAAAGAAAAAATTAGAAAATACATTTGCTTCTTCTATTCCATATCAAATCTATCAAACACACTTTCCACTTCTTTTAAGCAATCTACTACAATTATATTGCTTTGATCCTACTGAAATTAACTACTTTATCTTTATTAAGAAAATAAGTTTTCAAGATAGAAATAATAATAACAAAACATGAAGATTATTTTTTTGGCCAGTGTTATTATTATATAAATGAATTTAGAGCCTCAAGTGTTCTGACCTCACACACACAGCAAAAATAATAATAATAATAAGAAAAAGAAATATATATATATATATATATATATATATATATATATATATATATATATATATATATATATATATATATATATATATATATATATATATATATATATATATATATATATATATATTATACCTTTTCATGGACATCCTCTGCCGTTGAGGTTGACCTGTTAGATGTAAAGGAAAGATCATTCTTTGATAACTGGCTTTTATTCCTAATTGTAGGCAATAACTTTGGTCGGATTGACCTAGGAGAACGCTTTTTTTTATTTGGTGATTTTAATGTGGGTTCAGAATTATCATAAGTTTCAGAAGAGTTATCCAACTGCAGAGATTTAAACTGAGATTGTGATCTTCTTGACTTGGATGTCAGAAGAGTATTTTTAATTTGAATATGGTTTTGTAAATGGGATAATGTAGATTTATTATTCGGCTTAAAGGATGATTTATCAAGCTTTTCATTATTTGACTTTTCAGGAGACGTTGAAAGGTAATCACCATCGCAAGTTGACTTCTTTGACTTTTTACTTGAATTTCGAGTCCTTAATTTTATTGTGGTAGCTATATTCTCCTTAAATGACTTTAATGATCTTTTAGGCCTTATATTTTGTGCAATTTTAATGTTATTAGTACTATCAATATCTGTTTCATCAATTTCACTTCTGACAGATGTTTCTACTGTATTCTCAGTTTCTGCTGTATCAATTTCACTTCTGATAGATTTTTCTACTATATCCTCAGTTTCTAATGACTTTAATGATCTTTTTGGCCTTATATTTTGGGCAATTTTAATGTTATTAGTACTTTCAATTTCTGTTTCATCAGATGTTTCTACTGTATTCTCAGTTTCTGTTGTTTCAATTTCACTTCTGACGGATGTTTCTACTGCATCCTCAGTGTCTGTTATATCACTTTCATTTATAACAGATGTTTCTACTGAGTTAGAATTTGATAAATTGGAAGAATTCAAAGTCATACTCCTCTTAGGAAAGTTAAGCTCAGCATTTCTAGTTGGTGATGAGGGATCAATGGGCTCTTTCTTAATACAAATTTGCATATCATCATCATGAAATCCCTGCATATGAATATGAATATATATATATATATATATATATATATATATATATATATATATATATATATATATATATATATATATATATATATATATATATATATATATATATATATATATATATATATATATATATATATATAAATTGATCTTTAAAGAAAGATTAACTCGCTCACTCCTATTAATATAACTTAGTATTTAAAACCACTATAATTAAAAATATAAAAAGTAAAACACTAAAAAGATAACATTGAAGATAAAAAAAAAATTAATCCTCCGTTGTTGATAATTTTTTTTTATCTTCAATGCTAATATCTTTTTAGTATTTTACTTTATATTTTTATTTATAGTATTTTTTAAATACTAAGTTTTATATATATATGTAATATATATATATATATATATATATATATATATATATATATATATATATATATATATATATATATATATATATATATATATATATATATATATATATTATATATATATATATAGTCTCTTTGATAGGCCCTTTGATGGCTAATGATAAACACTGGATCATAGTTGATTGTACATTTAGGAGACAGCTATAAAAGATTAGTTATATTGATAATGACACCTGTATGAGAATTAATTAGGCTTTTCGATTTTCCAATTAAATAAGTGTGAGGCAGCAGACACGTCTGGTCACTTGGAAGGTTGGAACAAGAAGGCAGCTCTAATGGGGAAAATTTCCCAAGTTAGTGCAACCTTCTGCAACCATTTCCAAATGGCGCTAGATAAGTGATTATTTATTTATTCAAATGTTTATATCTTTACATGATTACATAACAAGCCACTATATATATATATATATATATATATATATATATATATATATATATATATATAATATATATATATATATATATATATATATATATATATATATATATATATATATATATATATATATGCTACCACCACTCACGGGCAGAGCTCTTTTCGAGGATGGGGCAAAATTATAGGATAAAAGAAATCCCACCCAATAACAAGCGTAACGTAGATCCTTCAGGTGGGCGTAGACAGAGGATCTAAAGAGAGTTAGGTTAAATACAGCAGGAAAAATAGAAGGTTGAGAGTTCCACAGAACAGGTGGCTAGAAAGGAAGAGGTTTCACAATGTGGAAGCATAGAGTTTACAATACTCACACAAAGTTCATGTGCATGAAAGGCACCTCTTGTGATGCGAGGGTGACTCAATGATGGTGGAATGCGAGAGGTCAATTCTCTCGAGCACCTTGCCGTTGTAGTATATAGAAAAGAGAGAATGCACCAACATCACGTCGCAGAGAAAGAGGGTCAAGGGAGTTTGAAAGTACGGGACAGTTTATTACTCTTTAAGCCTTAGATTCAACCTTATCCAAAAGAAGGGTGGAACCGGAACCACCCCAAATGTTAGAACAATTCTCCACGCAAGGACGGATAAGACCTTTATATAATTGGAGTAACTGTTTAAAAGAAAAAAATTCACGCAACCTGAACATAATTTCCAGCTTTTTAGAGGTCATCTTAGAAAACATTTTATAATTTTTTTTTTAATATTGCTTTTTTAATTTTTTTTTAATAATGCTTCCAAGAAAATATGTTGTTTAAGGTTAGACTAAGAATATTTATGTTGCTTACAGGTTAGATGGGAGAGCCGTCGAAGGAGATGGAAAAGTTGGGAGGTGTGTTTCAGAGAGAGATGTGAAGAAGCCCGTTTTAAAGAGTTGAATTTTACAAGGTTGCGGTGGCCAGACAGGAAAATCCCATTCAGATCGGCAAGAATAGAATCGCAAAGTAGAAGACGCGAAGCAACTCTTGAAACAAAATAGGGAGTAAATTTGAAATGAGAAGAATGGAGAGTCGAGTCATTGGCATAAGAATGAACAGAGTTAGCAGATAATGCAGCTCTAACTATTTCTGCAGACACCGAAGCATATTCAGTGTCAAAGCAGGATTCAATCCAAGAATAGTCGGCGAAGAAGTGGCCCAATGCTCCCCAATTTTTAAATATATATATATATATATATATATATATATATATATATATATATATATATATATATATATATATATATATATATATATATATATATATATATATATATATATATATATATATATATATATAACCAGAATAATTTTTACGTGGACAATTCTTCTTAATACAGTTAAATTCAATACATAGAAAAAGAACAGATATTTAAATAAAAACCCTGGTTATAAAAATCTCCACTTAAAATTTAAAGACATCACCTCTTACATGTAACAAACGTCAAATGCTCATGAACAAAAAATTACATACAGGTTTACTGACTTTTTTTATTTAACCAATATTCCCATCAGTATCATTAACTTAAGAATGTAACCAAAAAGACCAACGTTTTGATCCATTTCTCTAAAAAAAACTTAAAAACATATCAATTGTGATAATTTAAAAAAAAAAAATCCTGTTACAGTTTTTCCTAATATCCTAAATGCACCTCATCCTATTCTAGGGGAATATATTATTCCACTTTCTGGCATTTTAGATACGTTTTCTTCCCTTTCAACAAAAAAAAAAAAAAAAAAAAAAAAAATACAGAAAAGAATTTTCCTATTTAATGCAATCTCTACACCAGTCTTTGTAATAAAACTTCTCATAATTAGATGCAAATATAATATTTTGAAACATTTCCATACCAGATCTAATACTGAACTGTCAGCATTCAAATTGCAAATATCGTCACAAACATTCTTACTTTCTACTTGGTAATTTCAGTTTCAGGCTACAAGAAACTCATATTTTCAAACAAACTTCAAGATTGCTACTAAAAGCACAACCAATGCTAAGTGAAGGAATAATAATAAATATTATTATTCCTTTTTCTTTAAGTCTAACATATATTAATAAATAAATAAATAAGCATATCAAACAACAACAACAACAATAATAATAACCTCAAAATTACAGTCAGGAGATTCTTCAGAATCGTCGAAGAAGGAGAGCTCATTGAATTCCAAATCAGCAACCTCTTCTTTGACAATAACTCTTCCAAATGCATCAATGACCCACTGCTGCAAATTTGAGTTCGAATTGTCCATTCCATAAACTTCATAATCATCAAAGTTCACAGGTTCTTCCTTAATAGTAACCACATCCTTTAAAAAAAAGGGTTATATATATATATATATATATATATATATATATATATATATATATATATATATATATATATATATATATATATATATATATATATATATATATATATATATATATATATATATATATATATATATATATATATATATATATATATATATATATATATATATATATATATATATATATATATATATATGAAAGGTTGATGTAGTTTTAATTAATCAATGACAAACAGTTAATGGACTACCTTGATAATTAGTTAATTAATAATAATAATAAAAAATTCCCCATGTTAAAATATAAATATATTTAGTACATTACTCGTAGATTTACTTCAAATTGAAATGCATGATGATAAAATTGCATTCCAACTTTCCCCAACATGAAAATCAAAATTAATACAATTTCACAATTCATTTGTGCTATTTAATATATCCAGTTTACACACACTTTATTATTATTATTATTATTGGGCTCAAAGGACGAATTCGTCTCCCCAGAAGCTCATTTCAGTTTAGTATCAAAACATGTAAAGTACACGATTTTGTATATGTAAATTTGTAACTGAAAAATAAATAAAATTAAAGATTAAAGATTATTAATAATAATAAAAATAAACTATTAATATAGCAAACCTGTATGCCTAACTCATTTGAGATTGAGCCATTTTCCATTATCTTATTCTCCAAAGTATAATCTTTTCTCTTGCTATTTTGCAAATTGCTTTTAAACTCTGAAACACTTATAGGAAACAAATAGGAAGAGTTTGATTCTGTAGAAGAAAGATTTTCTGAAACAAATTTTTCCAACAATGGATTTCGATGTACAATGACTGCCGAGTTATTCATATCAAATTCAACCTTTGAAGGTGGTTTTCCTTTATAGTTTTTAAACTTACTTTTTTGGATATGATCATTAACAAAGGAAGTTAAATTGCAATTACCTGACTTACTTGTTAATGTTTCATTTTCTTCACTTGTTAAATTTATGTTATTATTATCATTATCACTATGCTTCACAAAAATTTCTTTAGGCTTTGAATGAAAATTAATTTGGTTGTTAGTATTAACCATTTCGAGTTGTTTAACTTCTACATAATCATTTTTTTCTTTACTCTTTATTGAACAATCTTTTTTGCTGTTAGGATTAATTTTTTCAAGTGATTTTTCTTTTAAAGAATAATTTTTTCCTTTAGACTCTGAATAGCAATTATTTTTGCTGTTAGTACTAGGTGATTTTATGTGTTTATCTTTTAAACTATCATTTTTTTCTTCACAATCAGGCTTTCTTTTTGACCGAGTTGACATACTAAACACCACTGGATATAAATTAGAAATTTCAGAGGCAATTTTTTTTCTAGGTTTCTCCATTTGTTTCTCAGTTGAGCATAACTTTCTTTTCTTATTAATGTTAGTGTCAGTAAAGGATTCATTGCCTGTTTCAAGAGATACTGAATTTTTTTTGACATGACAATTAAGCTCTACAGCATCACCTGGTTTTAGATTTTGAACAGTTAAGTCCTTGTTTCCACTTCTAATGGTCTGGTTCTCTGGTTTCTTTGTCTTAAAAGTATTTAGGGAGTTTGATGTAACTTCATGATGCTTTTTATTCACTAAATCTCTTCCTGGTTTATCTATATTTTCAGATGGACTAGGAGTAGCAAATTTAAATTTTTTGTATATATGTTTAATATTCATCGAATTTTTGGACTGGCTTATATTAGAATTCAAGTTATGAAATTGAATATCGGGCTTCCATGAGGAACTGCATGATGATTTATTAACCACTCTTACAATCTTTTTATCACGAGGTGAACCCTTACAGAGATTGGTGGTTAGCTTATTACACACTTTATCACTAGAGAAACGACTCTTTATTTTAACAAATGTACAAGAATCTGTGTTGTCAGATACACTTTTGTAAATTTTATGGGAATTATTATCTGTACCTCTGGGAATTTTTTTCCAACTGTTTGATTTGTTCATTTTATTTTTAAATTGCACAAAATTTGATGAGTTTTTATCACAAAAACTTGAGAATTTTCTGTCAAGTTTATTTCCAATATACATACTTGAAGGAGTTGCATAATATTTGGGCTGTTTGGATTCTTTAATCAAGCAAAACCCATCTCTTGAAGGCAAATTAGGAGATTTAAAGGGTCTCTCCTTTATCAAATATACTTTAACATTGTGCATTTTAGAGGAACTCGTTTTTAATTTGGTTGTTTTATCTCGAACAAGCACAGATTTCATTGTAAATTTTCTTGTATATGAATTATTATTATTTTTAGAAAAAGAATTTGCATGATTACTACTACCATGGCCATTATTTGAAATATTTATAGATTTTAAATGATTCTTATTAAATGAGTCATATTTATTCTTGGCACAAGGATTAGTTAATGAAGTGCGTTTTGGGCTTCTGTTTAAATTTTTAAAATTCGCAAACTTTCTATATTTGGTCCCTGTGGTATGTGGTAATTCACATCCTGTTGATAGAGAGAAAACATTTCCATTGTTCATCTAAAAGAAGAAAACAATATATATATATATATATATATATATATATATATATATATATATATATATATATATATATATATATATATATATATATATATATATATATATATATATATATATATATATATATATATATATATATATATATATATATATATATATATATGTGTGTGTGCGTGTGTGTGTGTAATCTCAATCTAATTACAATTGACTAGAAACTGCATAAAACAAAGGATCAAGAGCAATTACAGGTTGCCTGTCTCCACACTACACCAACAGCTCACCTAAAATTGGAAATAAAACTCTTTTCTTTAAGAGGCCATTTGGACATGGAAACGTGGGCATTCAATGTTAGAACAGTACCTTTGCCCTTGACCATCACTTCTTTGTAAAGCACACCAGAAAAGAGAGAAAAATATACTATTCTCATCTTAAACTAGCTGTCACCCAAATTCACAGTACCTCTCTAATAAAACACACATACAACAATCAATACCCTCCACCCCCCCATCCCCATTGTACTAAACACCATCACTCAGAAATGCAATCCTAGGAATCTCCCTACCCAAGGAATCTGCTCAGAGCAGCAAACACTGGTTCACAGGTTAAAGTATGCTAGGCTAGACTTCACTCAGAGGTCATCATCCCTCCCTCCATATATTTATCAGAGCCTCAAACACATTCTACCCCAAGTACTCAATCATCATCTGCAAGAATGTTGGACACCTTAAAGTAGACTCTTCAACCCTCTCAATCCAAAGATAAACTCTCAAAATCACCTATGTGGAAGATTTATGATCCTAGTTGAGAGCCTTTGTGATATTCCTTTGGCTGCTTGTTTCTCATAAGAAAGATATGGTGGGACCAAAGAGTTAAATTTAGGGTGCAAAAGATACTGAATTTTATTGTTTCATCAAATAATGGTTATTTAGTTTAGCTCATATTTGTTATAGCCTATAAATTAAGAATTTTTATTTTTTATATTTCCTTTATAATCTATAGAACAAAAGTTTATCCTAGTGTTTTTTTAAATTAGTTCCAGATTTTATTATTATATTACTAAGAGCAAAATATTTCCTCTAATTCTTGACTTAATTTGTTAATATATTCTATTTATAATAAAATAATAAGCTGCATGCTACTAAAAGATCTTGTTTAAGTAAATTCACATAGAAAAATTAAAATTTCCTATATTGCTGGATGGATGTTAAAAGTTTTAGTACACTTGGGGTAAAACTATACCACCTTTCAAAGGTTCAATTCATTTCAGTCAAACTATTTGTTAAAACAGGGACCACAATAAACAAGACATCAAAAACTTTTTGTTTCAATATAATGCTTAAAATATGAATTTTATATATATCAGGGTTGTTGACTTGGAGAGTGTGTGTGTGTGTATATATATATATATATATATATATATATATATATATATATATATATATATATATATATATATATATATATATATATATATATATATATATATATATATATATATATATATATATATATTATAAACTAATTTTTTTCCCCAGCTATATTTTAAAATACCAATTTCAGCTCAACTATTTTAAATTTTCTCAGCTCCAGTTCAGACTCTGAACCGCTTTATTTTTATAGAGGGAATATATATATATATATATATATATATATATATATATATATATATATATATATATATATATATATATATATATATATATATATATATATATATATAAAGAATTTGAAAGGTGATGTACAAGTTAATAGTTTTATATTAAAAAATTACATTTCTCATGCCAGTATTATTTATTATTGTACTATGGAGTCTATGGTAGAACTGAAACTACAAGGTTTTAAAGTGAAGCTAGACTAGAACAAAAGTTTCTGGATATATATAATTGGAATAACTAATGTATATATGTTTGCAAAATACTGCATCACTTATTTATTCTGCAATTTCACCAGTTTCTTCAAATACTAAATTCTAGGCATATGTTAACAGTCTATAAATACAATATCAGAGAAAACTAACCACCCTCGATTATAAATTTCATTGAAATATTTTTTTTATAAAACTATTAGAAATTCTCAAATTTGGATTTTTTGATAAAATAGTCTTCATATTTCAATGATTTAAATGAATAAATAAATGATACATATAACTCAAAAATTTTCACCCTTTCAATTAAATTTTTTTACCCAAAAAAATTTAATTTTGTCCCCAAAAAAAGTATACAAGACCTCAAAAAATTCCAACTAAGTGGATTTAGTAAAATCTAATGTATTATTATGTTAAGATAATGTAAAATTTTCTTTATATTTTTTTTTTCTGACACCAAGCCAAATAACTATATGAAAAACATTGAATATTTAAGATAACTTTTTTATTTTCCAACTAATCTACATGAAAATTTCCAAGGTTGTACAGTGAAGGTAAAAAAGTTTTATTTATTACAATTTTTTGAATACCCAATCATTTTGGTACTGTGCATGGGAAAATATTTTTAAAAATTTCCCTGAACAACAGCAAAATGGTTGAGTATACAAAAAAATTTCTAAATAAAATTCATATCTTGCTAAACTGTACAACTTCCCAATAATTTTTTTTATACCTAGCCATTATATTGCTGTTGTGCATGGAAAACAAATAATTTCAAATTATTGAAGTTTTTCCCATACACAACAGCAACATGGTTGGGTATACAAAAAGGTTTTCAGAGGTCGCACAGTTGGATGAGATACATTTTAATTTTAAAAAAAATTCTGTATACCTAACCATTTTACTGTTGTACATGGAAAAAAAAATAATTTTAAATTTTCCCCATGCACAGCAACAAAATGGTTGAGAGTAAAAACTTTTTAAAATGTACAGTTGGGCAAGATACACATTTTTTTTTTTTTTTAGAAAAATGTTTAGGATACCCAACCATCTTTTTGGGTACAAGTTAGCATATACCCAAAATAATTGGGTATACAAAAAAAATTTTCAAAATTAAAAAAGCGTAACTCTTCCAAATGTACAAACTCTAAAAAAAATTCAATTAACTTTGCATGGAAAGAAAAAGATCGTGACCAAAAGTCTATTTTTTTTTTTTTTTAATTTTCTTTAGATTTTCAGGACTATGGGTATTTGTAAGCATTTAACTTTTTTTGAGGGTAGTAGACAAAAAATTCAATTACAGCAAAGGAAAAATCTATGATTTAAATATTCACAGGTCAATTTTCAAGTCATTTTGACAAAGAAAATATGCTGAAAAATTTTCTGTAAATTTGCCCTAACATGTATGATTTTTGAAAAATATTTTCAGTCAAAATAATTTTTCTCTTTTTCCAATTTTGTAACTGTATAGCCATTATTTAAATAATATGAAGTGGTTTAGCTTATCTGCTAATAATATTTTGTTCAAACTCAATTTTCAATTTTTTTAAAAAAATATTAATGTGCATATTTTCAAATACATTTTTATGTGAAAATATTGAGGAAGGTTCATATTTCTCTTTAAATCATACAAACAATTCCATCAGATAATGTTGAATTTTTGAGCTTTCTGAAAGTTGAAGTTTTCAAAATTTAGGTTAGTTTCTCCCTAGACATGTAAAATCTGCTGCAGATGTCATGGAAATACATTATCAATATTTGCTTATTAAAATTCAGCACAACTTTGCATAAATAGCTTGAACAATTTCATGCAGCAGTATAATTCATGTAAACAATATTAGATAGTAAACAAATTGTGTAATCATCTTACATTATTATGCCCTTGCTTAATTACCCTCAAATCATTCCTGATAAATGTAAAAAACTCATTTAAAAAATTAAAAAAAAATAAAAAAAAAAAAAAAAAAAAAAAAAAAAAAAAAAAAAAAAAAAAAAAATTTAATAATAATATATATATATATATATATATATATATATATATATATATATATATATATATATATATATATATATATATATATATATATATATATATATATATATATATAGTCATTAAACTATTATTAACTAAGAATTTAATTTTTCATTCATCTGCTATTATATATATTGTGAAAAGAATTTTAAAAAACTTTTAAACTTGTTAGAAGTGGAATTAAGATGTGGTAAAAAGTTACTCTCAAAGTTTATTTTCTTTACTTTTATATAGAAAACATTTTAAAAGGGCAACATTTTTTTTATTATAAAAAACTATAAATCCTACCTTATACTGCAATACAATGCACTTGACTGCCTACATTTTTGCTATATTTTAACTACAGTTTATCAATATATATATATATATATATATATATATATATATATATATATATATATATATATATATATATATATATATATATATATATATATATATATATATATATATATATATATATATATATATATATAATAATAAATAGATAAGCAAGACAATTATTTTCTTATAGTAATAGGTAACTTTTCTTGTATCTTTGATAGAGAATTTGACACAATCTTTTACTTGGCTGCTTCATATTTTTATTATTTACATACAAAAAAGTACTCAATGTTATTTCTGATTTATATATATATATATATATATATATATATATATATATATATATATATATATATATATATATATTATTATATAATATATATTTATATTTGCTGTTTACCGTGGCTCAAACGGTAAAGTGATTGACTCACGTGCTTGAGGGCGCCGGTTCGATCCCACTTCGGGATCCTAGGTATATACTACCTAGAAAAGTTCCTCTCCTCGAATAGGGCAATGCCCGTGAGATGTGAACTTTTTAAATAAAATAAAAAAAAATATATAATTATATATATTATATATATATATATATATATATATATATATATATATATATATATATATATATATATATATATATCATTGAAGACATTGGGAATAATTAATTATATAATGTGATACACATAGCTGTCAAGAAGATAAGTGTTAGACACAGAGGCTGTTTACTATATTATCAAAAAAAAAAAAAAAAAAACAAGTTTTTTGGCTGTCAATTAATTGCTTTAATGACTATAAAGCATTAATTATGAAAGTGAGTTACTAAAACTAAGTCTCACTAATTACTGGTTAACTAAATACAAAACTGCTAAAACAGTTACTTGATAATTTGAATGAAATTAATAACTTGCTAAAAAAAATTTCTACACACATCAATAGTAAAAATGGTTAATAAACTAGACTGAAATATTAATAATAATATTTTAGATTAAATGATATAAAAAAAAAAAAAACTATGAATGTTGATATATTTATAATAACCTTACCTTCTGAAGTTTATTTTTTTGGTTGAATTCAGATGAGGACAATTTAATTTTAACCATTATTATTTTATTTAAAAAGATTTATACAAATTTGAATAATATTGGGATAGCCTATATACATTTAGAATAGTTTCCTGAAAAGAAAAATAATTACAGTATTATGTTTATAATCCTACATGGGCATTAACTCTTAAGAATTATGCCATGAACAGCTATGTGAAATTTATTAGTTGATGTAAAATAAGGGTAGGTATGCGAGTTTAAATTCTAAAAAAATTTCTTAAAAGCTTACACCTCACAGACATTGCTCAATTTGAGAGAGAGCGAGAGCTCTCTTAGAAATTGCCTCATATGATTTACATGAGGGATTGAACCCGAGTGATAAGAATATAGAGACAGTAAGAAGCAACAAGAGCCTATTGAAATTGTTCTAGTTAAATTACCGTAAGTAATTTGTTTAACCAGTGGCAAAAAAATTAAAAAAAAAAAAATAAAAAATAAAAAAAAAAAAAAAACTATTTTTTTTTTTTTTTAAATTCTAGTACATCTCTTTAAAAAAAAAAAAAGAAAAAAAAATTATAAAATTAAAAAAAAAAAAAAAAAAAAAAAAAAAAAAAAAAAAAAAAAAAAAAAAAAAAAAAAAAAAAAAAAAAAAAAAAAAAAAAAAAAAAAAAAAAAAATATATATATAATATATATATATATATATATATATATATATATATATATATATATATATATATATATACTTCCCTAAATTTTGATATACTAATAAAAGAGTAAATTTCAGTGAGTAAAATAAACGACCTCAGTGATTGTTGAGGAAGTAGAGTCAGTCCCCGGACCTTCGGGTATTCAAGGGCGACTAGAGTATCCTCCAAGTCAACCAGAGGCGATACCTACAACTCTACCTAAGCGAACCAAAGGTAAAGCGAAAACTTATTTTTCCAGGACTTTTGTAAATTCCATGGGCTTGGACGAACAACCTACAACTGCCTCCGAGTCACCATCATCACGTGACGGAGGGAAAAACAGTAAGAAGAGGGGTTCGTCTACGGATTGTTCAACTTCCAAATCAAAGAAGAGTCGTCCGACTCCAAATCTACCAACTCCAATTCCAACTACATCAACAGCATCTACCTCAAAATCTAGGGGTAAAGGATTGTGGAAGCTTCATCTACGTAAAAAGGAAACAACATAAAAAAATTGTACTAGAGGGTTCTTCAATTAATCCTCCACAACCTTCTACATCATCGACTGTATCGTCAGAACTAACCACCTTCGGTACATTACAGGTAGCTAGATATTGGAAGTTCGCAAAGGAAAGGGGCGTGTCCAAAGAGACTGCTCTGAAGGAGCTTAATCGCATTTTTGAACAGGTGACCAACACGGATCATCAAGATTAAGTTTCTTCCCGTCCTTTGTAGGTTAGAGAGGTGAGATGTTATCTGGTTAATTACAGGACTTTCATCATTCTTATATTTATAATAGATCTGATTACCTCCATGACATCAACTATCTGGAACACTCCTACTTGCCTTCCTTATCTTTAAGGAAAGTTGGTCAGTCTACATCACCGAGACCAACTTTGGTAAGGGGGTGTCAGCATAATTTCTAATGCTAATATTTTTAACAGGTTGATGTCTTGGAGGATTCTTGATGGAGATTTCATATTCGAAGTTATTCATATTCGAAGTTATTCAGATTCGTTAACCATCTTTACGAAATTGTAGAAGCTCGGGATTGACTGGATTGTCAAAAGATGAGTGGATTTTTTATTATTTCTGCTGTTAATCTCTTATATTTTCTTTCTTCCAGGTTATCCTTGCTTTATATTTATACTTAAAATTACAAAATATTGACATTATATTTAAAAGGAAAACAATAAAAACAAAGAAAGTATTCTCAACAAATCAATAAAACTATTTCTATCAATAATAAAAAACTATTGAAAAGACTCAACTCCAAGTTACCAAGTGAAACCACATTACCCGTTTCACTTCCGAGTCCGGAACCACTCCCACAACAGTCAACATCTTCTCAACGATTATCAAGGAGTTAAAATACTTATGTTCCTTCATATTCCTCCATTATAAAGAAGAACTTTATTTTGTTAGTTCCGAAACCAGAGCTCTAATCTGTCCAGCTCTTTCCTTAATCTTTCTCTCTCCACGTTCTAACCGTGTTGTAAAGATTTCATTCATATAATTCTGTCATCATCGTCATTTAATATTGGGTACCAATAAAACACCTATATTCATTCTTCGTGTTTTCTTTACCCTTGAACTACTGAAAAAGTTCTTGTTGTGTGCCCGTTGCAATTGCTCTTTTGTGTAATCCTGCTGTACTCACAGAAGATCTGAGATCATCTTTTCGAGAAGACAGATTGCGACATCAACTATCCATTTCAACATTGATGCTAACCTCGCCTCAACAAGGAGAATAGATCGACTCAACTAGACCACCTAGAACCGCCTCCTCATCAGTGGATTTAACCAACGGTGGGTGAAAAGTATTAAATTTTCGTCTTTAATATAATTTAACTATATTGTAATTTATTTTTCTTCTGTTTGGATATTCAAAGTTGCGCGAATAGCTTACAATATATACTGTATAAATAAATAAAACCATAATGTTGAAAAATCAATGTAACACTAGTAAAAAATGACAATCAAGTTATCATATGAAAAGGGTGAAAATAAACAAATTAAATAAGTAGTTTTTTATAAATTACAATTTAAAAGGAGCAATAATTTAACATTATTTGGACCTATAGATTACAAATTAATCATACTCTATCAACAATTTTAGAGGTCTATATTTTAAAAATTGAATGTACACATTGGACACATTACCACTTATCAGAAGAAACTGATCAAATAAAATAATTCAGTAAATACTTTTGAATTGGACCTGAATAATTATGAAAAATTGTTGTCATTGTGCAGATCCAATTTTAATCTATTTAACAAAATACCTGCTATTAAAATTATAATTTTATGAATTAATTATTGAAAATATAGTATAACAGTGTTTTCCAGCTATTTGAAACTGATGTATCTGTATTAGGAAATATCTCCCTGGATCCCAACATAACCCTGAGATTTTCTTCCAGTTTCCCAGGATATCCAAATTTTAATTAATTACATAATAATTAACAAATATTTTTTTTAGTCCATAGGCAATTTCCTGTTTAGATAGATTCAATTTCAAAATAGTCTGGAATTGTAACTTTTACTGATAAGATTATATAAGTATGAGCTTCAGCTGACTCAGCAAAGTATATTTAAAGCATATTATTTACAAGAAATTTAAAACTGCAGTGCAGACTATTCACTTCTCTACCACTTGCTCTGTTGTTCACCCTTCACCCTCTATTTTTCCAATGGCAAAAAAAATCTAAATTATTTGTGTGGCTGTAATATGATAAAGAGAATAATAATGAAGCAAATTGAAAAAAAATGTTTTACAATAATTAATTTATATTGTTTTTTCCACATGTGGCTACTCAAAAAACAAACATACTATTGAGAGGCCAGCACCAGCAGACAATTATATTTTAAAATTATCTAGAAAAAAGGAATCTAAGTTCAGTATTTCAAGAGTTTCAAGTATACTCATTCTCTTTCAACATTACAAAGTTTATATAAAATTGAATTTATGAGACAAGTCTTTAGAGATAAAATTTTACTTAAAAAAAAAAAAATTAATATATATATATATATATATATATATATATATATATATATATATATATATATATATATATATATATATATATATATATATATATATATATATATATATATATATATATATATATATATATATATAATAATATATATAATATATATATAAATATATAAAAATAAAAAAATATATATAATATATATATATATATATATATATATATATATATATATATATATATATATATATATATATATATATATATATATATATATATATATATATATATATATATATGATTGAAATTTTGATTAACTACAGAAAAAATGGTTTAAGTGTAAAAGAAACTCAGAATTCAATTTATCCACACAAAACCACATTGTTGAATGTATAACAGGTGGAGTGAGTATCAATGTAAAATTTGGAAAGTTGGTTGGTTAAGCATCAATTGTGCTTAACACACAATATTTATCTTGTCATGTGTGACATCCTTTAAAAAAAGTGAAGAAACAAACTGGTAGTCAATTTGAAGTGAGCGCCATATGAAGATGGAGGAAACAAGATTTTAAAATAAATGTAAACATTTAACAAATTGATGAGAAAATGAGTGACAATAAAGATGATCTGATCCCTGGTATAGTTATCAATAAATAATAAAGAAAAATTGTGCACATGTTTCTCAAATTTCTTTTGATAAATGATTTTCTTCATTTACATTAAATCAACACAATATTGACAGGATGAGCATTATAATAGGATAAAAATTTATAGAGCATTTTTTTTTCAGAAATAAATGTTATATATTACAATTTTGATTATATTACCTCCTTTCCTGCAAGGTAATAAAAGTTTAATTTTATTTTTTAAAAGTAATTTAGGGGGTATTCCACAGTCAAGATTCTTTCTTCACTAAATGATGCTGATTTATACAAATTTCGAGTGCCTGTGAATACTTAGTTCTATACTTCCTAACTTTTCTTAGCACATATTTCAGTGGTATCATGCAATGATATGAAGATGACTGCTTACATTTTAAAGCAGAGCTAATATAGGAACATAGGAAAATAGAGACAGTTAGAAGCCACAAGGGCCAATCGAGACTGTCTCAGTCCAAACAAATAATAACAATAACACTACTAATACATGCATGAAAGACTAGGTCTATCCCATCCCTAGTTATCAGTACATTCATTATACATGCAATATTCAATGAACCATCACCAACTACAAAAAAACTGCTGTTAGGCTTAGTCATAGGTTAATCTGTTGATCTAAAAATTCATATATACCCGCCAATTTGGCTTAGTCAAGTTATACTACATAATACCTAAACCATCCCTATCCATATATCTATCTATAATTGGCCAGAAAAAAATGTATTGAGAAGTAATTAGCTCATAGTAAAATAAAAAAAAATTTTTTTTTATATTACTATAAAAAACCTTCTTGATTCTACAATATTTTACATAGTTACTTAGAATTCTTTAATGTATGTATATTTTACTTTTATATATTTACCCACCAGATATATCAAGTCCTAAAATTGGAAAAAAATTTCTAAAAGAAATTTTGTACACCTTTTAGAAAAAGAGTACAGTAACAAAGTTTAAAATTTTTTGAATTGTTAGCTTTAATTCCAAAACAATTTCAAACCTTAGGTAAAAATCCTTCCCCCCTCTAAAATCACACCAAAAACACATTTTCAGCAATTTTGATACAAATCTTTGACAAATATTTAATTTAATAACAAAATTGTACCTTACAATGTGCTTAATATTACTATGCTTGAAAATTTGTCTTTGGAAATATCCAAGTTGAGCTAATAAAGTTAAAGCAAACTGATAGATGCCAAAATATGTCCTACCCAAAGATATAAAAATGGTCACTCTGTTGAAACCGGTGTGATTAAAAAGATTTTAGTTTTGAAGTGTCAACATATAAAGGTTAACAACATGCAAAATATAATATTTTTTTTTAAATGACCCATTTCATATGGATTGACCCTTTAGTGTTTATATCATGATCTAGTATGGGCTCACTCTCAATTAAATTCTTCTTAAAACCACTGAACACTTTGAAGCTCTGAAATAAATATCTCCTTTTAAATAGTCCTTTCTTAGGTATACAGGGTTTTAGCAATAAAACAAATAATATTATGCTATATTTTTGTACATGAGAAAAAATTCAGTTTAATAATAGAATTTAATAAATATACACTATTAAACTATACATAGGTTCCAATATATCACTGTTATAATGATTTTTCAATGTGACTCACAAGGTCAGAAAAATCTCATTCTTAACTTAAATATAATAAAAGAATTACATATTTAGCAAATTCAAGCGAATGAACTTAATATGAAAGCATTTATTTCTTTAAAATTGGGCAATTCATTTTTATTATTAGATAACAACAAATACATTGCCAGATTAAAGTTCACTTCATAATTTCCTTTTTATGCTCTGATGAACTTCAGCTAATGGTTTGGTTCTAAGTTTATTCCATACAGGCCAAAATATTTAGATAAGCTAATAATGAACTGTAAAAAACTCACAAACTCCAACTTATCAATTAAAATATTTAAACAACTGGAAAGGTTCTTGATTTAAAAAATATCTTTATCAAATGTATGAAAAATAAGTAAATTCACACAATTTAGTTAATGAATGATTATCATCGGAGGTTATTGAGATTTAGTTTCCATTCTTTTTTTTTTTTTTTTTTTTTTTTTTTTTTTTTTTTATATATATATATATATATATATATTATATATATATATATATATATATATATAATATATATATATATATATATATATATATATATATATATATATATATATATATATATTATCATCATGATCAGCAAACTTGATTGTGTAACATGAATAAAAATAAAATATGGAAACCATCATTGCAAACCAGCAACACTTATGATTTCTATCATCAAGCATCTACAGCTCAGAAAGAAGGACTTTCACCAGATATTGCTAGAAAATTTTTATTTTTGTACTATTATTTGTGAATCTTAAACTTTAATTCAAATAGTTAAATGTATTACAAAATCCATTTTCAAAAATTTTAAAAATGAATATTACAGTAATTAAAAACGAGTTAAGAATAAGAATCTTTCACTAAACAAAAATTACAGCTTATAGAGTTCTCTCTTTCTCTGTTAAACTGAAAAATTTAATTTTTTTACTAATGTGATCATGTGATTTTTTTTTCATAAAATTTTGGATTAAAAATTACTGGACAAGTTATAAATATCAATTTAAAAAAAAAAAATTTTTGGAACACCTAATTTTATGATATATATATATTCATGATTCAAAAGTCCCTTCTTGTCCAAAAAAAAAAAAAAAAATACAGTATTTAAATGTGTACTAAATAAAAGGTTTAGGCTTATGCCTCTCCTAAACAAAAGCCATAAATAAAGAAATCTGTCTAGGGTATTTTTCATATTTTCTGGCAGGTCAAAAATAAATATTTTTTCAAATTTTTTTTTTTACTCTTTATCCAATTTTTATACATTTTCAAAGTAGTTAGAGTTGGACAAGTTACACAAATTTTATTTAACATTTTTCTATATGCCTAACCATTGACCTCCTGGGAGGAAATGCTCAATTTAAATACTCAACATGCCCTCAAGTCAAATAGTTGTTTATAGAAAAATAGCCTTAAATAAAAGATGTATAACATCAAGTTCTATCAGATCACGGCATTTGACTGTTAAAGCTTTCCTTTATAGAAGAGTAGACTTCTTAGAAGAGAAGCTTAAGTTTGTATATCATTAACAATTAAAAAAATATCCGGGCCTAAATTAATACAGCAAGAGCAGAGTGTCAAAATATGACTATCCAATGATATTTTTTAAATTTATTATATCTATAATTTTCCTTTAATGATGTTGAAAAACTCACCTAAAACTGCCTTGTTCTTCAACCATTCTTTAATTCAACTGTGCACCACTCCATCTATACCACACTGTGACAACTTTTGCATCAGCTTACATAGGGATTAACTTATCAAAAGCTTTGCTAAAGTCTAAATTTATAACATCAACTGGATCACCCCTGTCTATAAATTTTTCTGTAGGTATATTAAATTATTCTATGTAATTTAACTATCTCATCTAGATCTGGCTGTTACTCTTTAACTTATAATTACCATTTAAATAATGCTTTATTTACAGTTTAAATGGCACATATAAAAATAGTAATATAATGTCTATAATAGTTCAACAGAAGTACAGTATTTGAAAATTTGTTTTCAAACTCTTAACTGAAATGTCTGTGCGAAAGATGGTTTTGAGAAGAGTGGATTCATAGGTTGTGTTTTCAAATATAAAGAATTTTTAATTCAATCGAAACTCATAGTATTGTATATAAAGAATATCTATATGCAGTATACATTTCTCATATATATGAACCCAAACCTTAATTATTACACATTTTCTTGCTTTATCAATTTTATGAATTGATATCAAAATATAGAAAAGTTTTTCAACCCATTAGGCAATATGATAAAATGTGCTGAAAGGCAGATAAATATATTTCATTTGGATTCTAGACATCTGGAAACAACACTATGTTGATGTAAAATTATCATAAAGGATTATCAAGTATGTAAATCTGCTATATTAAAGCATCAAACACTTGAGTTTAATATACTAATAAAAAGAGAAAGGCAACTTATAGAAAATTTTATTCTTCAAGGGGTTTTGTCAGGGATTAAGCTTCAGTCCCTGGTTCAAAATTGGTATAACATATATGGGCATGGCAGACAAGAACAAACTGAACAAGTCTTAGACTTGATTGTCCTTTATTTAGGCTAATTCACCTTTTTTAGGATATTCTGATCAGATATCATAAAGTCCTTTAAGACTTACTTTAAAATAAATTATTATTATTCACTGCCCCATTTTTTTTATTTCTGGTCATCAGAGGTGTATTACAGCAAATTTGATTTAATAATTCTTTGGCTTTTAGTTTGAAAAATATTCTTCCTTGGATCTTTTTTTGAATCTTTATATTTTGTTGCTTTTTCTTAGGAGAGTTAATTTGACTTCAAATATGGTATATAATATATTCCTGAATGTGTAGTAGAATAAGACTATTGCACTGGTCAACTGTACATACTATTGCTCTTAACAATTCTGTGCATATTGGACTGATGCAAATATACAATTAGCAAAAAAAAAAATTTAAATAAATAAAATTATTCTGGCATATGTTGGGTATTTATCTTTTTAACTTAAACTGTGTTTACTATGGAAGGGTATGTTGGATATTGTTTAAATAAAGAAAACTACAGGTTAGGTTTTGCTTTGAGTTGGTATCCAAGTACTTTCTTAAATCTCATGTACAGGGGACAACAATGGGACAGTCTTTAATAAGCACATGTGGTTTTTAATGTACCTGATTCTTTTATGTTCTAAACTATAAAATGTACAATATGCTGGAAACCAATTTTTAACCAAAAGGACTAATT
Organism: Armadillidium nasatum; assembly: GCA_009176605.1. NCBI lineage: Eukaryota > Metazoa > Arthropoda > Malacostraca > Isopoda > Armadillidiidae > Armadillidium > Armadillidium nasatum. The sequence continues at coordinate 32,310 of SEYY01019742.1, forward strand.
CCAAAAAAGTTAAAAAAGGATGAAAATAAAATTTCTAAAAGGAATGTCAATTTTATAATATTCAAGCTAAATTATTACAAAAAAAGTGTGCATTTAAATATTTTTGAAAAATCTTTACTTTTCCTTTAATTTTTTTCCCTTAAAACTAGTAATTTTTTTAAAAAAACTTTCCTATTATATAAATAATCTTTTTTTGTAATAATTTGGCTTGAATATTATAAAATTGACATTTCTTTTAGAAATTTTACTTTTATCTTTTTTAACTTTTTTGGAATTAGTCCTTTTGGTTAAAAATTGGTTCCAGCATATTGTACATTTTATAGTTTAGAACATAAAAGAATCGGGATAAAAGAATTTGGGATAAAAAAAATATTGCAGGTGAATAAATATACAGTATATAACACAAAACATTTTTAAAATAAGCTAATCTTTATTTTTGTTAGTAAAACCAAAGGGGGGGGGGGGGGGGGAAATACTACATATTTTAAATTTAAATGACTGGATACACTAGAGGGGTGGGAATGCCTTATAAGTTATAACCTACAAATCTGTTAAGGTTGAAATTTATGTATTTCGTAATGTTAACATACATATCTCAAATATGAGTTATAAGTCTTACAGATTTTATCATTCAAATATAATTAGCAAGAAAATGATGATTTCTTTATTTTGCGGACAAGAATATACATGCCTATTTAAGATTTGTGATATTTCTCTTATTGAAATGCACTGATTTAAGATAAGTATATCTATATATGAATTATCAAATATCACTGATGCAAAAAGATAATAGAATGATAAAAAACAAATAAAAGAACTCTTTAAGATATTAAAGGAATCGGAAGTAGTTAATTTATCTGCATAACTCCTTAATGTAAAATTTTACTCATATGGTTAATAACTATGAATCAAATGTAATATATTAGGGTTTAAGATCTTATAAACAAGTGATATATTAAAAGGAATATTATAAAACCTCAGAAATTTATTCATTTTCACAATGCTGAAAGAAAACTATGCTAGAGTATGAAAAAACCTAAATATGCCTTTTTTGATTTTCTATACCCTGAATATAATTTCCTTTCATGATTTTTATAGTTTTCATTTTATGCATTAGAAAAACTTTTTCAACTATTCATATTGTATATTAGCATTAGTGATAAGTTATGTGTACAAAAATAAAATTGTTAAATGGTTTTCAGTAGAGAATGTTATAAAGTATTACATATATTTGTGATGTTTCATTTATTTTGCCCAATGTGTTAGCCTAATATTAAAATAAATTCATTCCAACAAGTTATCTCACTTACATAATTGAGTTAGTTTATTAAACTTAGTAAATATTTTTAATATACACATATATTATTATATCAGAACTATTTTTTCTTGAATATATCATCAGATTATGTATTGCTTATGGTATATCAATTTTATGAAATATTTTTCTGGTGAGGATTGTAATAATGGATTTTTTTTTTATTTAATCAAAATTATTTTCTTAATTAGCTGTAGATTAATTAGTAACAATAATTAATTTAAAAAATCATACTTTGGAGAAACTTTATCTTTATAGATCTAGGCCCAGAATTAGATAATGAAATACATTAAAAACTACTTTTCTTTATTTGCCAAATATATATATATATATATATATATATATATATATATATATATATATATATATATATATATATATATATATATATATATATATATATATATATATATATATATATATATATATATATATATATATACCACCTTTAAATTACTTTAACTTATATCAAGTTATTGTTTCCCCTGTTAAATATTCTATAGTTTTACTCCTCTTGGTAGAATAACAAGAGTCCTGAATATATACAAAGTTGGTTGTAATATAGGTTCTGACATATAAAAAAATTTTTTTTTTTTTTTTACTGATTATTATTTTAATACTTTATCCTATTCAAAATAAAATTGTGTATTACATGTTCTTTTATATTTATAGTTTCTATTTTCTTCTTGAGGTATATATAGCGAAAGATAAATTATAAGGCTTAACTTTACAAATGATGTATTATAGCAATATATTAATATAATAACTGGAAACTCTTTTACAAATGTTAATTCCCCAAGAAAATATGAAAATGCAACTTTTTTATTCAAAATAAAAATAAACAGTTTATATAAAACCATAATAAAATAAAACCAAAAGGTTTACATAAAACTACAAAATAATTTTTAAAAAAAACTAAGCTTTTGAAGATATATCTAGTCTTCTATCTTTCAGGTACTATTAGCACCTGAAAGATAAAAGACTAGATACGTCTTCTGAAAGGTTATTTTACAAGGGCAGGCTGAAAAATGATGCCTGTTGATGCATTGCTAAGCAATGGAAACGGGTATAAATATGTTCAGACCTGACTTCGAAAGATTGAAGCTTGTAGAATAGATCTGACACTTGGTATAGTTATTTGGTTTCATTGCTGTGCAGTGATAGAAAAATGGAAGCTAATAGTGATACTTTGTTGAAGCAACATTCAGTCAAGGAATTTTTTCACACAGAAAGTGTACAAAATGCAGCTGACAGTTATTGTTTGCTCAAGGTATTCAGAACTGACACTATGGATGTTAGCAACATTTGTTGATAGGTCTGTAAAGCAACTCTTTCCAATAAAGGTGAAATGTTGATTCATGATGCTCCAAGAAGTGACTGACCCATAACAGTGACCACTGACCAACATCATGCTCACATTGATGACATTCAGGGAAATCAGTAATTAAAGTCCAAAATTACTTCCATTCATGAACTTTCAAAAGAGCATATTTAAGCAATAATTGCAGATTAAAGTATCAAAAAATTTGAATGTGATGGGTGCCAAGGCCGATGACAGAAGACATGAGGAAACAACTGGTCTATATTGCTAATGAAATTCTAAACCATTATCATAAGAGGGGGATCAATTTCTTTAAAACACTGTAACAGGAGATGAAATGGGGGTCCACCACTACAATCCCGAAGGAAAACTAGCCTCCATAGAATTCAGATACCCAAGATCACCTGGCATATAAGTCTAAAACAACCCTTGACTAGTAAACTCATGCTGACAGCATTCTAGGATGTGGAGGATCTTGCCTATTTGGAATATTACCAAAGGGGACTGTAAACTCCTATCGCTATTATGAAAGTCTCCAGAAATTGAAGAGTAACATCTATTGAATAAAACCAAACTGTACCATTTTCCTCCTGTATCATGACAATACTCAACTACATTGCAATACCCATATATATATATATATATATATATATATATATATATATATATATATATATATATATATATATATATATATATATATATATATATATATATATATATATATATATAAGCCTATCACATAACTGATAATAATATAGTATTATTCTACTAAGCTATCACTTTTATTCCAAATATTATATAGGCTATATAGCTTCCACATCATATTACTATCTATAATTATGATAAAAAAAAATTTCAGATTTTATTAAATACTTTACATCTCTATTTTTTTTAATATACATTTTTCTTTTGTTTTTTTATTTTAGCTTATATGAACCACTTTTGATTTCTAGTTATTTTAACTCTATACGAGCTATAACAAATATATTTATATAATGCATTTTACCATATAATCTGAGACCTAAAGATCACTTTTAAACAATGAAAATACTAAAAGCAAAAAAAAAATTTTTTATAAAAGAACACTTTATATTTATTGTATATATATAGGCGAACATTTCTATTTTGTTAAGATTGATATTTCAATACATAAATTATAAATTGATATTAAATTTGACATTTGATAAATAATAATATATAATGAAAAAGTTTACTCTCCACTATTCATATAGTTAAGGAGGTACTGGAGCTTTATCCCCAAGAAATAAATATTTGCCTACCAAGTATTAGAATAGAATTATTGAATTTATATTGAAATTGAACTGATATACTGAATAGAGTACATAATATTTCTATATATAGAAGAATAATGGGTATTACTTTGGTAATAATTTAGTTCGTGATAGGAAATATTTTTAAATATCTACAAATATAAATTATATAAAAATAATTAACATTATAATAAAGCCTGGTAAACAAAATAAATTAAAAAAAAAGCTATTACCGACCTGTGAATTAATAATTTTTATTTCATCACAACTCACAGGGGGTTTAGGAGGTATAGCCTCCTAAAAATATATTTCTATACCATGCCTTTATTTTTTTAAAGGTTTTTAAATTTTTTTACTAATTATTTTTTTGCTCTACCATGCTTAATTTGGACTTCCTTATTTATTTGCAATCAATTTGTATTTGCAGATCCTATAGTTTGAAATATTCATTTCCTACCTTGAACTAAACAATTACCATTTCTTTTTTATAGTAAAATTAAAGTTTTTGTTTTGGTCTTCAAGCCTCAAATTAGCTTTACTTAATGCATTCAAATGTGATTTTATAACTTTAATAGGGCTCATCTATAAAAAAAAAAATAAATAAAATTCATGCTTCATTATAATGAAAATAAATAAATTGCTAAATGCTTCCATTAACATCTAAATGAGAATTGAATCGTTTTTGTCTAACTATTAACTCCTAGCCTATCTTTAATAACCAAATTATAAATGTTATAATTTTATCTGAACCTCTGGAGCTTTAGCTCAATGTTTTTAATGGGTCAACTTACTCTAGTAGCCTACACCTATGATACCAATTGACAAACTGGGAAATAAATTCTAGTACAAACCACAGCCTAATTAGGCGCAGGAGAACACATATAGACTGGAAGAACAACAGCGATCTTCTTTTTTTTGTTTTGTTTTGTTTCTGAGAGCAGTCCCTCCAGGCAGACAAAATACTACTTCAGGCCATCACAAGTTCATCACAAGTTCAAGAAGTTCTCCTAAAATGCCTTTGGACTATTCAAAATTACAACAGAGAAAATTTATCTTCGATGTTGCTACTGCAAACAGAAAATTACTGCCGTAAAACTCGTGGGGCAAGATTTAAAAAAAATACTTCGCTTAGCAATCTTCAAAATCTTTAAAGAATCTTGACTGTAGAACACTCTCTCTTCAATTTTCACAGCCCCGGACATAAAGTTACCGCTGAAAAACTCGTGGGACACGATTCGTAGGAATTTTTGTGCACAATATAAAAATTCAGGGTTGGAAATCTTTTTTATATCTGAATCAGGGTTGGGGATTAAAAAAAAAAAATAAAAATAAAAAAATATATATATATATATATATATATATATATATATATATATATATATATATATATATATATATATATATATATATATATATATATATATATATATATATATATATATATATATATATATATATATATATATATATATATCAAATTAAAAAAAAAACAATAAGATTTTAATTTTATTAGTTATGTCTTTTTTTTTTTTTTATTGGCAGGGGTGGCATAATAAAAATCAAATTAAATAAATCAGCTGATTTTTTTTACGTGAATTTTTTTTTTCTTAATGATTTTTTTTTATTTTTTAAAGTAGTCACTGTCTTCATATTTTTGTCCGGAATATCATAATAGAACTTTTATTGGGAATCCTTATATTTAATTAAATGACTTTTAAAGTATCAAATACGCCCTTAACTTTATAGAACAACAACAACATTTGCATGTTTATGACGAGCTTCACACGCATAAAAGCTAGGCCGTGACTGACTTGCACCTTGGGCTAGAACCTCGTTGTTAACAAAGTTAAAAATGTAATTGTGTTATAAAAAATCGCCCACATTAACTTAGGAAATCTTCCAGAACGTAATGTATTAACTATTTACTACTTATATAGCCAAATTGTAGTTATATATTCTTTTTAATCCTAGGGTAAGAGTTTTTATGGAGCTTTGTGAAAGAATTTAGGGCCTAACTTGACATACTCAACCTTTATAACTATTATTTACTTTTTGAATTAAATTGACATTTGATGGCTTGGGTTTGGTTAGTTTATTAACTTGAATTGTATGATTGACGTGACTTACTGTTTAATCTAGGCCTTGGGTTTTGGATCAGAGTTTTGAGAGCTTCTTGCTTGTGGGGTTTGAGTTTATGTTTCTACTTGGCTGAAAAGTTACCTCATTAACTACTTATAAAAATTTACTTAAGCGCTTATACAAAAGAGCCACACATCCAAGTTAATTTACTTTGGAAATCAAATAAATCCCGTTACTTTACAATTACAGAATATTTTAAATGGTGAGTTCTTTATTAATTTCTTTTATTAATTTGTAGGCTAAATTTTAATTAATAGAATGAGGTTTATTCTCGGCAAAAGCAGTTACCATATCTGCCTAAAGCGTTTTCATGGGTTTCACGCCACAGAAAATCCCAACACTTTAAAAAAAAGAATTAAAATTAATGTTAATTTAAGCATTTTATCGAACTGGAAGAGAAAATTAATCAGTGCCCAACGATATCTTTTGCTCAATTATTGAAAACTGTAAAACTGTTTTAATTTTGAATTCTGGCTTTAGATATTTATACTGTAAAAGGCAGGTGAGTTATATAAAATGTATTAATTTAAGAATTCCATTAGAAATATTTTTTTAATTTGATTATTATTTATTTCTTTATTTATTTATTGCAAGCTGTACGAGTAAGACCGTGAGGCAACAACAATTAATTAAACACAAATTTCATTTAATTAAAAAAACAGAAAAATAAAAATAAGGTATCTAGTATCTGTAAATATAAACTTATTAAAAAAAAGAGACTTAAAAAAAAAAAAAAAAAAAATTAGGATTGAAATATGACAGCATTCAGCAATCTACCACAAAATCTTATTTTTTATTGTTTTTTCTCCAGATGAATTTTTTTTTTTTTTAAATAATTGATTTAATCGGACCAATTCACTTACATTTAATATTCTATTCAAAGCTCTAATTGTTTCTATTTACTTATTTTCTAATTATAGAAATTAATGTTTTATTTTTCTTCAGAATTTAAGTGCTGAGAGTTCCAATGCTAAAAATAAATAATTTTTTATTTTTATTTTAAAATTTATCTTAATAATATAATAAGAAAAAATAAATAATAACACAGAACCATAAAATATTTTTAAAAATAATAATATAATATAGTTTACTTGTTTTCTTTAAAATTTAAATACAGTGGATTTGTTCTGTTAGTCGCATTTTCATTTTCAAATAATGAAAAATAGCTTGTACTTTTAAAAAAAATTATAATCTAAATAACCTACTTGATTAAGCTGGTTAACTAATTATATTTACTTATTAATTATTAATTTGGCGAATAAGCTTACTATACTAATAAAAAGAATAGTAAGTAAAAAAATCAAAAAATCATGATTTTTTAAAAAAATCTGATTCATTTATAATATATATTTTTTTTTAAATCTACAAATGGAATGATGGTCCTGAAGCCGGAAGTCGTGATAGCAATGGTGCCATTCGACAGGTGCCTTCTTGGCACCTATTGGCATTTTTTCACGAAACGTAACTTATAGTGGTAAGAGAAGAAAGCAACTTTTGGTCGATACGGCAGGTGACCTGCCTTTTTGAGACTGACCTCTTTCCAACAATTGTCATTATGCAGCATTCGTATTTCCAGGCTATGTTCATATGAGGTAAGATCTTCCATCTTTTGGAACGACTCTGTAATTTGACTGGATATTCTAGCCAAAGCACTGCTGAAAATATTGTTAATTGGTGGTGATGTGTGAAGGTTTAGATGATTGAAATTTAAGCAGAAACGCAGGGGATATTTACTGATAGCAGAAAAATTAATGATTTTGATAGGTTAAAGTTTAACCGTAAAGTTAATAATTTGAAATGCTTTACTGTTTCGAAAATCAGCGTAAAAGACAAAATTTATAAAGTCGATAGGTCATTGCTTGAGAAAAAAAGACAAAAAAAAAAAAAAGCTACAATGAGGTAGATATGCCATAGGATATGCTGAGATAAGTTCAGTTAATTCTGATTAGGTTGGATTAAGATAGGTTAGGTTAAATCTAATTAAGTCTGGTGATATTTTTTGGTAGGAGAAAAATGACGGTTTTTGATTAGTTAAAGTTTTACCTTGAAGATAGTAATTTAAAATGTTTTACTCTTTCGACAATCAACGAAAAAGACAAAATTTAGAAAGTCGATGGGTCATTGCTTGAAAAAAAGCTACAATGAAGGCGGATATGCTGAGAAAAGTTAAATTAGCTCTGATTAGGTTGGTTTAGGATCGGTTAGGTTAAGTCTGGTTAGAATTCTATGTTCAATTTCCGCTGCCGAAATCTTGAATGGTAACGTGGTGTAAAGAAACATGGAGGAGTTAGGCCAACTCCTTCTCTTAGAATAAATATATTTTGTAAATATCTTAAATAAATCTTAAATTGTAAATATTTTGTAAATTTTATAAATAAAATAATATATGTAAATATCCTACTCAAGTTGATTTAGTAGCAAATTATTACGGATAATTACTTAAGCATTTTCGGATCATTAATTTGTTTTAAATGAAGCAAATCAGTTGTTTTCAATTAATCGAAATTTCATTGGTCCCAATGCTTTTAATCATGGCTCTAACCGAAGTATTTTTAAAATCTTTGCTTGACTGATACTTTATGTTATATATTTACATATGGCCTTCATGATATTAATTAAATTAAGTGATTGCTTAAACAAATTATATGACTGATTAAAGTAGATTTCAAAATATATTTCCGTTTGTTTATAAATATATGGTTCAGTTGACATTTGTTGACTTTGTTTGCTACAACGAAGAATCTCATAGAAATAGAGATTCTACTAAATTAAGGAATCAGTTGATAATGAAATCAAATAAAATAATGGATAAGAAGTTATCTCGACATTTTTAAGATTAAAAAAAAAAAAATGCTTTTTGAAAGAAAACTTTCTGCACGTTAACGGGTCTGGGTTGTTCCACGGCAAAAATTCTTTAAAGATCTTAAAGATTGCTAAAGCGAAGTGTTCTGTTAATCGTGTTCCATGAGTTTTGCTTCAGTTAATAAGTGTGTTCCACTTAATGAAGCGAGACGTCACTCTTAAAGCAAGCGACAGCGAAATATTTAGCAGATTCTTTGATTTTTGTGAGACACTTCGCTGTAGCAATTAACAGCTGTCTATATTATAGGTGTATGCGTTATGGAATTGTTCTTCAGAGGAACTATTCTTTCGGCTGGGATTTAAACACACACACACACACACACACACACACACACACACACACACACACACACACACACACACACACACACAACAATAGATTTTATTCAATTGGTTACAACAGAAAGAGTAATAATCACAGGAACAGGGACCTGACTGAAGATGTTCAGCTGAAGTGTGAGAGCCACAACCAGACAGCAAACAGCTGGAGCACGAAGAAGAGAGCTGTTGATTGGGGAAAGCTGCTGTCTAAGCAGCAAGTGCCATGTTGAAAATGAATAATTTGCTGAGAGCATAATAGGAAATGTTCCATGAAATCAAACGGAAACGTCATGCTTAAGCCAGCGACAGCGAAATATTTATCAAATTCTTTGATTTTCTTGGGACACTTTGCTGTAGCAATTAACAGATGATCTATATGAACAGGCGTAAATATATATTAATATCTAATTTAATCGCTCATTTAATTAATTTAAGCAATCACTTAATTTAATTAATATTATAAAGGCCATGTGTAGGAGTATAAGATAACGTACGAGTCAAACGAAGATTTAAATAAAAACTTTGGCGACAGCTATGATTAAAACATTGGAACTAATGAAATTACGAATAATTTAAAATAATTAATTAAACAAATTAATGATCCAAAAATGCTAAAATAATTATCAGTAATAATTTGAAACAAATTTATCTGAGAAAAAATATTTACAAAATATATTTATTCTAAAAGAAATCTTTAACCTAACTCCTCCATGTCTGCTTACATCACGTTGACCATTTCTGCTCGCGGCAGCGAAACTCGTGGGTGGGACACTTGGCTATAGTAATCTTCAAATCCCTTGAAGAAACTTGACCATGGAACACACCCATAGCATGCAAGTAAAGCTGTATGATAAGAAATTAACTTTATAAAAAATGTTAAATAACAAAGTTGTTCCTTTTAGGCTGGCTTAAGCTATTGTGCGCTTTGTAGAAAATGGAGTATAGTCATAGACTTTTAC
>SEYY01019742.1:47500-95000 GCA_009176605.1 Armadillidium nasatum
TTTTGGGGCGAGAGTTGGAAGGACAGCGTAATAGAAAGTGTTTCACGGTCTCCGGGGCCATTCCGCATCTAGTACAGGTGGGAGATGCTGCCTGGTTTATTTTGAATTTGTGTTTGTAATGTTGTAGGTTTGGGTGGTGCCCGCATCTCAATCTTGCAAGTGAGGTTTGTAAGTGTCTTGGGAGGTTGTTGAAGTCGGGGTTTATTTCGGGGGGGGGGTTCGTTTAGTGTGTTGTTTGGAGGTCTGTTGATCATGTATGAATGTGTTGAGTGTGTATATGTTTGGTTGTTGTGGTATTGGGGGGAGGAGGGGGGATGTGATTTAGGATCTGTTTGTAAAAGGCGCCGGTGGACGATGGAGGCTGTGTTAGTCTCTGTGGGGTAGGTTGGAGGAGAGTATTGTGACATGGGTGTGTGGGTAGACGTGTTTTTGCGTAAAATTGGGTGCCTATCATTTCGAGGTGATTCCTTATAGGTAGTATCTTGGTTTCGTTATGTAGGTGTTGTTGAGGGGTTGTGGTGTGCAGCCGGTGATGGTGCGAAGGGCTTTATTTTGCGTTATTTGGAGTTTCGTTAAGTTTTGGTCGGAGAGCAGAGGGTGCCAGACAGGGGAGGCGTAGTTAATGGTGGGGCGTATAAATTGTTTGTAGATTGCAATTGAGGTTTGTATGTTGTTGTTTATGTCTGTGTTGGCCACTGTTTTGAGGATGTTGAGTTTTCTGTTTGCGGCTGAGGTGGTATTTTGAATGTGCTTGGAGAAAGTGAGGTGAGTGTCAAATGTTAGGCCGAGAATTTTTGGGGTTTTGTTGAGGGGTATGGGGGTGTTGTTTAGTAGGACTTGTGGGTGGGTGTTGGATATGTGTTTGTCTGTTGTTATAAGGGTTATGGAGGATTTGTTTGGGGATGCCGTCATCCTGTTTTCTACTAGCCAAGTTTGGAGTTGTGTTATGTAGTCTTGTGTGAGAGATGTTGCGGTGGTGAGGTTTTTGTGAGTGGTGGTAATAGTTATGTCGTCGGCGTATGATATTATGCGGGTGAAAGTTGTTTGGGGTTGAGGGAGGTCTGCTGTGTACAGGTTGAATAGAGTGGGGGAGAGTATGGCTCCTTGTGGAACTCCATCCCTTAAGATGATGGTACGTGATTTATGGCCGTTTTGTTGTATTTGGGCGGTTCTTCCTGATAAGAAGTTGGTTAGCCATTTCTTAGCCATATATATATATATATATATAATATATATATATATATATATTATATATATATATATATATATATATATATATATATATATATAATATATTATATATATATATATATATATGTGTGTGTGTGTGTGTGTGTGTGTGAAATGTGACAAGTTTCTCCTTGCACCTAGCTCCAAATGACTGTCATTAAACGAGTACATCAGTGGAGTGCTCTTGCCACTGATGGGAGTAATCTCCAGCATCTGTGATAGGCCTGGCCCAGCCAGTGGTATCTGCCGTGGGCCCTTGAAACCCAAGGATCTTCCTCGAAAAATCCCACTGACAGGACGAAAGTCCTTCCTGGGGGAAGATGATTTTTTTATTATTAATATTATTTTATATATATATATATATATATATATATATATATATATATATATATATATATATATATATATATATATATATATATATATATATATATATATATATAATATATATATATATATATATATATATATATATATATATATATATATATATATATAAAAGCCAATATATGTAAATTAATCAGCAAAAGAAGTGGCAGAAAATTTACAAAGATTGAGAAAAAAATGTCAATTTTTACGATGATGTTTAATCATCCCATCACTAATTAGTTTATATGCAAGCACTTACCTTTCATATTTTTTAACTCCACTCAGTTGAATTTTCCATAGTCAACATGGTTTTTGTTTTTAGAGGGGTAGACTTTCAAATTTTGGCCAAAAAAATCTATCCAAAAAAGGGAGAAATTTTTTTTTTGTTATAGTTACCATTTATTAATTTATTTTATACAAAACATTGAAACATGAAGACTGTCTAACTAAAAATTCCAAAATTGAGAATATAAATAGTTTCATTCATAAAAAAAATATTTGATTAGAAATTTACTTTTTATAAAGGTTAGTTTTCCCCTGTTTGATAGTATATATATATATATATATATATATATATATATATATATATATATATATATATATAATATATATATATATATATATATATATATATATATATATATATTTTTTTTTTTTTTTTTTTTTTTTTTTTTAATTTTTTTTTTTCCATTAAAAAAAAAAAAAAAGTTAAAAAGATGTTAATCCTCCATATCAGCATTCCAATATTTTCATTATTTTCAACATTTAAAAATGTATTTAAATTTACTTTTCAAGTATCTCAGATATTTAGTTGTTTCCCTTACTATTAAAATTGCTAAAAGGTATATTTGTTAATATTTCTTGTATTATTGTTCTCTGTCTTAAAATCACTGTAAAGTATATTCAGTGAAGTTAGCCTTGTTTTATTTTTTAATGTATTTTTAATAAAATTTCCAGTTTTATTTTGAATAACAACCAAGAGTCTGTTAAGAAACACAAACTACAGAAATACCCAAAAAATAAGATTAATTTTAAAATAAAGAATAATAACTATACAACAAAACCAAAGGCATTTATGTTTCTTTCATAAAAAAAAAATTTTTTTTTACTTAAAATTTTTTTTTTTTTTTTTTTTTTTTTTTTTTTTTTTTTTTTTTTTTTTTTTTTTTTTTTTTATATATATATATATATATATATATATATAATATATATATATATATATATATATATATATATATATATATATATATATATATATATATATATAATATATATAAATCATTAATAATTGTACTTGTTTCTAGTTGCAGATTTAATTATTTTTATTTAAAAAAAAAATTTTTAATGAAGTGAATAAACTTGAGAAATAATAAGATGTAGTAAATTTAAATGAGGAATGTTAAAAAACATTTTAATATAATAAAAAAGAAAAAAAATCATTTTTTTCTGATAAAAAGTGAATTTTAAGATGAGAAAAAAACTTTCAGTGTGTGAAATAGAACAGATGGTTAAATCTAGTGACAAAGAAAATCAATTAGAAGAGTTTTATGCTCAAATGAATGAAAAGATTTCCTCTGTTTCTTGCTTGAAGAGCGATATATCTTCCTCTTTGAAGAGTGATGATAACACCATTTCCAGGCCTATTAGTATTAATAAAAATAAATTTTACTGTTCTGATAGTAAGTGTAAATATAATTCCAGTCTGTCACAGAATTCTCAAATTTTTCCGAAGTTGAAAGCTGAAATGGAAGAAAGAAGATTCAAGTAATATTAAAATAAGCTCTAAGAGAGATGCTTCCATACTAAATGTGGAAGCTGTATTGGCAACTAAAATTGAAGAAAGGAATAATGTAGATTCAAGAAAAGAGAATATGCAAGAGCTAGCTCCAGCAGTTCATTAGATATGTCTCTTAGCAATTTGAGTAATGAAAGCTATTCAAAAGAAGCAGCTTTAAATGTCAATCAAAGTAGTCTAATAGTGTTCAGTGAATTAATTAATAATAATAATAATGATAATAATAGAGAAAATAATGAAGATAATAATGATATCGATGGTCATAATTTAAAAATTGAAAGCTATTTTTCTTTGTCTGATTGTGCTAATAATGAAGTAGCATTATGTCTGAAGTCTGCTGAAGATGGGTGTACAAATAGTCTACCTTCAGATCTTTTAGTTCCTCATATAGAAATTTCAAACTTTCACAACAAACCTGATTCCATGTATGATGTAAATGAATTATCAGGCCAGAGTTCTAAAAATTCTGTGAAGTCACCTAAGTTTTGCAATCCAGAATTACTTGATAATGAATTTGTCAAAGAAAATTTTAAGAGTCAGACATGTACTATAAATTCCTTAGAAACAGACTGTAATTTTTCTCACCCTTTTATATGCAAGAGAAGTCAAACCCTTCCAACTTGCGATGATATTTCGAAAAACAATTGTGTTTTCAATTTAGATGAGACTTCAGGTGTAGACATAAATCCTAAAACTTTTCATGATGATGATCCAAATTCATCATTTGAAGTGAAAACAATGGTAAGTGCTTATATAAGGGATGGGCTGGATACCAAATTTGCGAGATAAATAATATCTGCTAATTCAAAAACTGGATATCTGGCTGGATACCAGTTTTTACTATCCAGATGGATATCTAGCTAAAATTGCTGGATATTCTTTTAATTCACATTAATTGCTAATTATAAATAAATAGGACCGTAAATATATATATATATATATATATATATATATATATATATATATATATATATATATATATTTATATATATATATATATATATATATATATATATATATATATAGGGATTTAGTAAATTATTGGTATCAGTATCAGTAAGTATCATAATCTATCACATATTCCAATATCAGAAAACAATTTTGTGTCCTAGTGAATTGTTACAGCACTTTCATTTATTAAACATGTAGAAATGTCTTTATCTTTTCACTGTATAACTTACGATACTTTTTCTCTAATTTTCTGAATGGAAGTACGATTAATAATGTATTCAGAAGAATCTAAGGAGACAACATCTAGAAAAGATAACAATAAATGAACTGCATCTCTTTCACTGATTTTGCATTTGTCTAAGTTTCCACCAATCAAGGCTTTAAAATTTCTTTTCATGCATTTTCTCTTCGAAGGAACGATAACCTTAGTTCTGGTTTCTTCATCTGTTATCCAATCATGATTGGAACTTGTGGAGGATGAGGAAACTGTAAAAATATGAAATTCTGAAAAATTCAATTTAATATTTTGTTACAAAAGTTGGCATTGACAAATATTATTGTAAAATCAGGGAAATCTTACCTGATGATGCTGATGTAATTTAGAAATCTTTTGTCTTTATTCTTCCTGATTTTGACAGATTTTCTTTTTTCTTTATTAGTTAGTTTAATATCAATTCCTAGCATTGAACCTGGACATCCTTTTTCTCTTTCTTCAGTAGAAATTGTCTATCTTCATTAATTTTTATCATTTGTAGTGCATTTTGATGTGCAATATCAAATACATCATCTAAACTTTCTACAAAAGTTTTCTCTTTCCCCCTAAAATGTTCACTATCTTTATTTTTGTTTTTTTTAGTAATTGATGCCACTCCTCATGCAGTTTTATCAATTTTTCTTTGCATTTGTGTTGTTCTTGTTTAGGAATTCTGACTTTCTGCCAAAATATGATGCATCATCAATTACAAGACCTGAACTTTCATCAAGATTTGATTTAGTCACACATATTGTAAAATAAAACTATGCAGTCTCTTTTTGATGGAAGCTTACTTCCCATTATTTGGTTCTTTATATGATGAACAAGAAATATTTCCTTTCGAGTCAACATTATAAATATTAATTAAACTTGCAAAAATATCACAAACAAATTATTTAGCAAGTTAACTTTGAAAGTTTTAGAAACCACAATTTCACATTCAAACAAGAACCTGGTTCATGCTTAAATTAACATCATTTTAATCAGTTTGAACCTGTTTCTTATCATTTATTACACTTCTCAAGCTATTTCTACAGTCTGTGATAACACTTTCCATCAAAGGGTATTGACAAATAAAAATTTTATGAACATTATCAGTTCAAACTATATCAGTTACTTTCCATATGAGATAAATCTGAAATAGCTATAAAAAGGAAAAAATTATAAATTTAGAAGGCAAGTCACTGTATGTTAACATTATTCAATTTGACTAAAAATTTGCACATGTCATGCTCACATGTGTTGGAACAAAATAAGGGTGGGAACTAAAAATATAATATATATATATATATATATATATATATATATATATATATATATATATATATATATATATATATATAATATATATATATATATATATATATATATATATATATATAATAATATATATATACACACACATACACACAGATCCTTACATAATTGCAAGTTTCTTTATTCAGAATTACTTTTTATCACAGTTTTAAAAAATATCCTGTAAAATTAATCCATTCTTTTACCTACATTTTGATCATCGTTAAAAATTTTTTCAAAGAGTTACCCTTACATGTTTGAAATTCAAAGAAAACAGCTCAATTTTTTAATTAAAAGATGATAATTTCGTTTCAGAAGTATATATTCTGTAATTATTGTATTACTATAATCATTTTAGTAATAATTATGGGTAAAAAAAAATGTTAACAAATTACTACAGCAATAAGATAAAGTTGTATTTTAAAATTAACATAAGTTAGTTATCAGTTTATTATGAAAAATATCTCTTTCTTCCATAGGACCACTTGCAGAAGGACTAAACTTAAAATATATGAAATGAATGGAAGTTGACATCACAAAGAGTGTGTGCATATATCTGTTATATATTGGCACTAATAAAAGTTATTGGGTACTGGATAGCAGGCTCTGAAACTTAGGAAAAATTAAAAAAATTGTCTTTTTTTGGGCAATTTTCTTTAAAAAGTTAGAAAAATATGAAAAGCAATTTTTAATTAAGAAATTTATTTGTTTAAAATAAAAACTGGTAGAGCTGGGCCCCTGTGGCCCTTAAATATATATATATATATATATATATATATATATATATATATATATATATATATATATATATATATATATATATATATATATATATATATATATATATATATATATATATATATTAGTGATGGAATTGAGATATCATATTTTCTTATTTGTGGATGCAGATACGGATATAGAAATTTTTGTCAAGTGCGGATGCCGATGTTGAATTTTCAAAAATGCAGATGTTGAATTTTTGAAAATGTGGATGTCAAATTTTTTTAAAGTGTGGATGTGGATGCGGATGCATACGTTGAATTTTTCAAAGTGCAGATGCGGATGTGTAGTTCATCCCATATATATATATATATATATATATATATATATATATATATATATATATATATATATATATATATATATATATATATATATATATATATATATATATATATATATATAATAGCAATTGACATAAACAAAGCCTTCGATACTGTCCCGAGACATAATCTTATCCATAAAATTCTCCAATCCAACATCACAACAAATACTAAGAAATGGCTATCCAACTTCCTATCATGCAGAACCGCCCAAATACAACAAAACGGCCATAAATCACGTACCATCAACATAAGGAACGGAGTTCCCCAAGGAGCCATACTCTCCCCCACTCTATTCAACCTATACACAGCAGACCTACCACAACCCCAAACAGCTTCCACCCGCATCACTTCATACGCCGACGACATAACTATTGCCACCACTCACAAAGACCTCACCACCGCAACAACACTCACACAAGATTACCTAACACAACTCCAAACTTGGCTAGTAGAAAACAGGATGACGGCATCACCAAACAAATCCTCCATAACCCTCATAACAACAGACAAACACATATCCAACACCTACCCACAAGTCCTACTAAACAACACCCCCATACCCTTCAACAAATCACCAAAGATTCTCGGCCTAACATTTGACATTCACCTCACTTTCTCCAAACACATTCAAAATACCACCACAGCCGCAACCAGAAAACTCAACATCCTCAAAACAGTGGCCAACACTGACATACACAACAACACACAAACCTCAATTGCAATCTACAAACAATTTATACGCCCCACCATCAACTATGCCTCCCCCATCTGGCACCCCCTGCTCTCCAACCAAAACTTAACGACACTCCAAATAACACAAAATAAAGCCCTTCGCACCATTACCGGCTGCACTCCCACAACCCCTCAACAACACCTTCATAACGAAACCAAGATACTACCTATAAGGAACCACCTCGAAATGATAGGCACCCAATTCTATGCAAAAACCCGTATATATAATATATAATATATATAAATAATATATATATATATATATATATAATATATATATATATATTATATATATTATATTTCAATATATATATACACAGTTGAGATAGTTTCTTTCCTACTGAACCTTAATCTATCTAGAAAAGTTAAAGACAATACTAAGGCGCTGTGCACACTGAAGAAACTGGTTTCATGAAACAAGCTTTGTGTTTCAGTGCACCAGACAGTTTTATCATCATGGGAGCAATTGATGGGAAACATGTCAGGATTAAAAAATTTAACAGTGCAGGATCTCAAAATATTAAACATAAAGGCTATCATTCAGTCAAATAATGTCATGTTCTGATACTGTCGGTTACTTTATTACTGTTGATATGTGAGATCTTGGAAGAATAGCGATGCAGGCATGTTTCAAACCTCTCATTTAGGTCATTGACTGGACTGTGATGGTCTTGGTATACCACCACCAGAACCAATAACTCTTGATGAAAACAATTAAACTAAAGCTAGTCCCCAATTTTTTTTTTTTTTGTGGGGACAAGGCATTTTCATTAAAACAGTATCTTATGAGACTATAACCAGGGAACACACTAAATGCTGAAAGAATTTTTAACTACAGGCTATCTTTGGCTTGTAAAACTGTCGAATGCTTATTTGTAATGTTGACAGCAAAATTTTGAGTATTTCACAAGCCAATGTGTTGCTCTGAAGAAACAGTCAAGTTTATAATAAAGGGTGCCTGTTCTCTGTATAATTTCATTCATAAAAATGAAGGAATACCTTATACTGCAAAAAATTAAACCTATCAACATTGAACTAAATGCTGGCCTTCCAATCTACATTATTTACAACTGAAATCAGCCAAAAGTATAAGAAAATACCTCACCAAATATTTTCTAATGCCTGAGGTTGCTATCCCTCCCCCAATAGCAACACGGATCTGAAAGTAATAAGAAGAGGGATAGGTGATGGCTTGTTAATGTAGGTACTTTAAAATAGTATGCATTATATATATTATGAAGTTGAGCTACATGCTTTAAAATTACATGTTCTAGAAATAAAAACTTTTATCTACTATGCTTGACTTTTTATATCATTCATCTGTACTCTTGAGTTCCTTTGCAATGTTTTCCCATGTCTTCTGAACTTTGTCTCTGATGCTGTATTCCTTTATGTTGATATTGTATAAACAAGGAAACCTTTCAACACATTCAATTAATTGAATGCTTTTTAAGTCACTCATTTGAATTAAAAAAGTTGACACACACAACTGAACATCAAACAAAACACAATAATCAAAACTGAAATGATAAGAAAATATAATATAAACAATAAACATAAAACCACATGAGATATGGTTTCAATGAAACCTATCTTTTTTGTTGAGTGAAACATGTTTGATGAAACTACAGTTTGTAGAAATCTAGTGTGCTCCTTCCTGTATGTTTTAAATTAAATGGTTTCACGATACCAAAGTTTCATGTTTCATGAAACCAGTTTCTACAATGTGCATCAATCCTAAGGGTTGCCACATACTCATTTAATATACTGTGAACATTTGATTCCGTATCTCAGTCTTCAGCACAAAATAAATTTTAAAAATTTCTATTTTAAAATACTATCAAAATATAAATTCATTAACTGTAAATAAGATATTTAAAATAATAATAATTGCAATAAAATAATAAAAAAAAGGAAATAATAGATATTGAAAAAACTTAAATAAAAATAAAAAGGCTGGACTATTTTGGTAAAAAGGATTTCATCATTGAGTGAAAAGGACAATAGAAGAAGCTTGATCATTTAAAAGATGAGCAATGAGTTTTTATATATAAAACTTCAAAATCCTACAATCAAGAAGGGAAGATGCTTGTTAAAGAACAGAGAAATTAGATGAAGGAAAAGGGTGGGTATGTTCACGGTCTTTTATGGTAGAGCAAAGAGGTAAAAGGAAACTCCTCTGTGCTTATCAATCCTCACTTTCAATTGTAAACCAGTTTGGAATACATATGCCACATTACAGCTGGTTCACTTAAATAAATAAAATAATGAGGATTTGAGAAGCCATGGATGAGATTCCTTGTGTCTGAAGAAACTATAAATTGAGAGGGAGTTATAATTTATAAGAATGAACAGGCGTTGCAGGAATGTAGCTTCAATTATAGTAAATATATTTCTATTGAGATGTAAGTGATCCTAAATACAGAAGTTTTAAGTATATATTTTGTTTAAGCACATTAGGAAAATGAAGAGTGGGTTTGAAGATATTAGTGAGACACTCGTTAATTAATTCTTTTTCTACTTGGAACTTTGGGAATAAATTAAAACGGAAAAATATTTTCATAAATTCCATCTCTGTATGGAATATAATATATATATATATATATATATATATATATATATATATATATATATATATATATATATATATATATATATATATATATATATATATATATATATATATATATATATATATATATATTAGAGATGGAGTGAAGTATTTAATATTTTTATGTATCAGTGAATTTGAAAATCTTAGTATCGGTATCGGTAAAAATTTTGGTATATGAATGGATAAAGTATCGGTATCGGTACCTGTAAATTTTTAGGTATCTGTATTGGTAAAAATTTTGGTATCGCTCCGTCCCTTATATATATATATATATATATATATATATATATATATATATATATATATATATATATATATATATATATATATATATATATATATATAATATATATATATATTTGTCTCCTCTGGTGGGCAAAGGTCGGAAGCCTACTACATTCCACCAGAGTTGGGAAAAATTCGGGATCTGGTCGCTAATGGCCGACTTAACCTGATACACAGCGTTTAAAAGTGTGCAAGTCAAAGGAAGTTTGTTCCAGACTTGTATGAGTGAGCATAGTGGTTAAGTCTGGGGTCGGAGAGTTGGACAGAGAAAGGATGAGACTGTGTAGAAAGGCGTGTCGCACAAGCTCTTCTCAATGGAGGAGGTATGCGATGAGAGAGTTCAGAAAAGCAATGTCCGTTGTAATAGCGATAGTATAGAGAAAGTGATGCAACGATTCGACAGGAAGAAAGAGACTGGAGAGAGTTAGTAAAAGCAGGAGAATCGATGAGACGAAAAGCCCTAGACTCCACCTTTTCAAGAATAGCCGTATGTGAGGAATTACCCCAGATGTGAGAGTCGTACTTCATACAGGGGCGAACAACATCCCTATACAGAGCAAGCAACTGGGGTGGCGTAAAAAAAACCACGAAGGCACCTCAGAACACTCAACCTCTTAGAAGCTTGTTTAGAGAGAGAAATAATGTGATATTTCTAAGAAAGATCATGAAAGAAAGAAACACAGAGAATATTGAGGACATATGAAGGTTTGAGTTGACTGTTTTCGAAGAAGATATCATAGTTGTGTGGAAGATTGTATCGAGTAGAAAGATGAATTGAGTTTTTGAGGCATTGAAAATGACCATGTTTTCTCTTCCCCAATTTGAAATACAACAAAGATCAGAGCCATCCTCGAACCCATTCGAGGGTTCGAGGATGGCTCAGCGGTAGAGCATCAAGTCTTTTGTTGTTCGCAGTCGAAACATGTGGTGGTTCGACCCCTGAGGAGGTAAATTCTTTATCTTCCCAAAAATGTTTCAATTTACTTTATACACATTTACTGCTCGGTTATGAGCTTTGTTAAATAATTAAATCTTAAGGAACGGTGATTAAGGGAAGAACAGGGTGAATACCTGGTGATAGCGCCTCAACGCGAAGCTCAAGTTGCTTGAAACTGTTCTTGTATCGAACTTTTTAATGGGTTAGAGGATGGCTCAGCGGTAGAGCATCAAATCTTTTGTTGTTCGCAGTCGCAACATGCGGTGGTTCGACCCCTGAGGAGGTAAATTCTTTATCTTCCCAAAAATGTTTCTATGTACTTTATACACATTTACTGCTCGGTTATGAGCTTTGTTAAATTATATATATATATATATATATATATATATATATATATATATATATATATATATATATATATATTATATATATATATATATATATATATATATATATATATATATATATATTGTGTGTGTGTGTGTATGTGTGTGATATATGGGATATGAAGAGAATAAAGTTTAATTGAAGCAAAATAAAATGGAGGCTATGGATAAAATATTTTTCAAAATTCGCAGTGAGAAGTAATGAATTATAATATCAAATTTAAAAGAATGAAAAAGATAAAATAAATGCTAATATGATAACAGAATACATTCAGAGCTTCTTCCATTTTTGGGCTCCAGCTCTACCCATAATCCTAGAAATGGCTCCAGCTCTACCCATAATCCTAGAAATGGCTCCAGTTCCAGCTCCACTAAAATCTTTCAGCTCTGCTGCCAAATGTGAAAAAAAGATATTTTGTGACAACAGCTTTGTAAACAAATAATGAACATCTTTTAATTAATTGAATAATAATAAATAAGATATTGATGGATGACAACCCTTTGCAGCACTGTGGCTTGAAAATATTTTAATGGCAAAAGTTTCATTTTGACCAAAATAAAAAAAAGTTGCAGTTCAAAACGTTTAAAAGATTTTTATAATTGGAATGTAACATAGTATTTGAAAATTATATATATATATATATATATATATATATATATATATATATATATATATATATATATATATATATATATATATATATATATATATATATATATATATATATATATATATATATATATATATATATATATATATATAGGCTTTGCAGCAGCATCCTGCAGGGGCTTCTGTATCTGAAATCCAGCTGGATACTGTTGTCGGTCTTGCCACGTGAAGGCACCTCTTCTGAAGATTATATATATATATATATATATATATATATATATATATATATATATATATATATATATATATATATATATATATATATATTTGTAAATATATAATAGAAAGTGAATTAAAAATATAGAATTTGAATGCTGCTAAAATTTTTTGAATTTACAGAAAGAAAGAGAAAAATCAAATTAATTGCTGACCAAGGTCACTAAAATTTTCCTTGAAGTATATTATGCTAAATTTTAATTTACACACATTTTTTTAAGTGTGATTATATATATATATATATATATATATATATATATATATATATATATATATATATATATATATATATATATATATATATATATATATATATATATATATATATATATATATATATATAAACTTTTTAAATACAGAGAACTGTAGTCACAATTGGTCGCATACATAGTGCATTCATTGACTTGTTGGTATGGAACTGGCACAATGTTCATATTATCGCTGTGAAATCAAACTGGCATATTTACAGAATGCATATATTTCACCTGAGCGCTTTAAAGTTTTCACATGTGATATTTTCCTTTTAATGTCCGTTTGGTACACCTCAAAGCCACATTATGCATGAATAAAATTTAGACGAAAAAATTTCGACAAAAATAGATGGGGAAAAAAAGAAATTTTTTGACACCAAGAAATCAAATACTCAATTTTTGCACATATGCCGGTTTGATTTAACAGCAACGATATATTCAGCTCTACTATTAATAGATTGGGGGCCACTTTCTCTATCTACATTTAACCATGATTTACGGTTAACACTGATTATTTCTTGTCATATACTGAAAATGGCTTTTCCCAATGTGATTTAATCGATAATTGGCTGTTAAAGTTAATTTCTAACTATTCATCAGGGTTAACAGGGGTGTGTTTTTTCGAAAAGGCCCACTTGAAAAAAAAAAAAGTTATTTTTCCCACTTTGTTTTTTTCACAATAATTAAATATAAACGAAATATAAGTAAAATAATATTTTCTCTCTATATAAATATTTATTAACATTTGCTTTATATATATATATATATATATATATATATATATATATATATATATATATATATATATATATATATATATATATATATATATATATATATATATATATAATAAAATATATATATATATAAATATAAGTAAAATAATATTTTCTCTCTATATAAATATTTATTAACATTTGCTTTAATATAAATATTATATATATATATATATATATATATATATATATATATATATATATATATATATATATATATATATATATATATATATATATATATATATATATATAAGTAATAATGGTGGCTAATTTTCATCATTTATGCTGCAAGATCATGTTTTTAAGTTTAATTACCTATTAATCACATGTTTTGTAGTAGTTTCAATTCTTGATCGATTCCTTAACTTCAGTCCAAACAAGACCAGAAGTTTAAAACACTTCATTTGAGGTAGAACTTGGGGGACAACTCTGTAAAATTGAAAAGAAAAATTGACAAAACCCTGGTGGTAAATTTCTGTCTTGCTATGTCATATTCTCCATAACAGACTACCACTTTACTATTTTCTTCTTGTAAAAGTTCAGGATTTGATCGTTAAATATAATGTTTGGAAACATCTGTATCTTTTATCCTGAATGCAGTAAAACCTGCTGAATAATCAGGATAAAATTTTAGGTGTGATTATTAGCAGTAATCTGAAGGTGGGTGATCAGTGTTTGGAAGCAAGGAATAGAGCAAATAAGATGTTAGGTATAATTAATCGCAATGTAGTTTACAAGAGCAAAGAGGTTAAAAGCAAGATATATAATAGCTATGTTAGGCCAGCATTAAAGTATTGTGCACAGGTTTGGGCTCCTCATTTAAGAAAAGACATAGATATGCTGGAGAGAGTTCAACGTCGAGCAACAAGGATGATTTCTGGCTTTGAAAAGAGAGCTATGAAGAGAAGGTTGAAGGAGTTGGAATGTTCTCGGTTGAAAGGAGATTTCTCAGAGGGGATATGATACAAGTTTACAAAATATTTGCATCATACTTTATAATGGACCTTGGAAGAACAACTAAAGGACATAAGAAAATTAGAAAGAAGCCATGCCATCTCGATCTAAGAAAATACTCTTTCAGTAATAGAGTTGTTAATTTTTGGAATGACTTGCCACAAGAGATTGTTGACAGTGATTCTCTTGTCAAATTTAAAAGGGCGGTAGATAGATATATGGATGGTTTAGGTATTATATAGTATAACTTGACTAAGCCAAATTGGCTGGTATATATGAATTTTTAGATCAACAGATTAACCTATGACTAAGCCTAATGGCAGTTTTTTTGTAGTTGGTGATGGTTCATTGAATATTGGATGTATAATTGGGCTTAGTTTTACTTTTATCTTTGCATGAATGTACTGATAACTAGGGATGGGATAGACCTAGTCTTTCGTGCATGTTTTTTTTTTTTTTAATATCTCCTCCAGTGGGCAAAGGCGAGATGCCTACCAAATTCCACCGGAGCCGAGAAAGATCTATTTCATGGTCGATGGAGGCTGACGTGTCCAGATACACGGCGTTTGAAAGCATGCAAGTCAAAGGAAGTTGGGAAAATAGATGAAGGGAGTGTGTTCCAGACTTTACCAGTAGAGTATATGTAAGATTGAGCATAGCGGTTAAATCTGGGGTTGGAGAGTTGGACAGAGAAAGGATGAGACTGTGTAGAAAGGCGTGTCGCACGAGCTCTTCTCAATGGAGGAGGTATGCGATGAGAGAGTTCAGAAGAGCAGTGTCTGTTGTAATAGCGATAGTAAAGAGAGAGTGACGCAACAATTCGACGGGCAGAAAGAGATTGGAGAGATTGTATTAGTATTGTTATTGTTATTATTTGTTTGGACTGAGACAGTCTTGATAGGCCCTTGTGGCTTCTATCTGTCTCTATTTTCCTATGTTTCTATGTTCCTAATTGACTATTGTATTACCTTTCAGTAGCCAGATGAAAAATTTTGAGTAGATGTGACCATTTGTCAATTAATCCCCAGTTGTTGGCATCAAATACCGGTAAATTTGAGATTTCTGCACAGTAGTTGGCAATTGCATTTTTTTGTTCAAATATTCATTCAAGCATGAAATAAGTGCTATTTCATTGAGTAGGCACATCCTGAATCAATTTGTTCTTTGGTAGACTATGCTGCTTTTGGAGCTCTTCAAGTTTAGCATACACTAATTGTGATTTATTGAAATGTCCTGTTATTTGATGGCAATTAGCAATTATATCTTTTATAATTTGCTGTTCGAAAATTGAATCATGAATAACTCAATTGGTTGGTGTGAAGAAAATAGCTAAGACTGTTAAAGCCAGTATCTGTGACTCCTTTGACCATGTTTGCAGCATTGTTATGAACCATGTGAACCTTATAAGGTGTGATTTTATAGTCATCCACTACTTCCTTAATTATGTAACATATTACTTAAGGTACATTACTTGAGGTATGTGCATCTGGAAATGGCTTCACTCAAAGGACAACCCATGACTGACTGAAATTTTCATCAATGTAATTTGCTGTTAAGCTGAAACAAAGAATTTTTACTGTCAATTAAATATTTAGTAAAGATGATTGTTAATCTAGGTACATAAAAATTTTAAAAAATGGCATATTTGAAATTTGAACTATTTACAGAAATGTATACAGAAATGTTACTCTACCCTTACTGACATTAGGTATTTCTGGTAAAATTCCAAATTCTTTCCCTAACTTTCTGGATTTCTTCCCCATATAAATTGTCATGTTGAAGACTTGCATTGTTCTACTAATTAACAAAGGTTACAAAATCAATATTTGCAGTTTTCTTTCATGGGATTTTGCACCATTGAATTCTTGAACAAGCCAGGTCATAAGAATCTCAAACCTAAAAAATATTTTACAAAACATAAAGGGTTAGGATTTTTAAAAAAATGAAAAATACATGATGATGTAAGGGATGGTCGCTAAGAAAATATGATATAAGATTTATGTACAATTACTCTGCATTATCTTATTGCTACACTTTAGATGATGAGGGGTCATCTCACTCTTTTTTTCTTTTAAGACCAGAACCAAATCTATTTTTCTTTCAGAACTATATACATTCTTATCAAAGTGGTGAACAATAAAATCAAAATCATATAGGGTGCTGAGTTCCGAAAACCAAGAAGATGAAAATATTTACTTTATTTTGGAATTTAAGTAACCAAATTTAGGAGTCAGTAATTTTATTTGAGCTAGGAGACGTATACACAATAGATGAATTTACTAGTTGATTGGCAAGAGAGTAAGAGACATATATAGTAGAAAATTGAGAAGACTCCAAATCAAGAGACACTGACAACCAATGTTATTGTGCACATAAACAACCACCACCATTGATTGAAAAATATAGATAGGGACAGTAAGAGGGAAACAGAACATGATTTATCAGAATGCTCAAGCACCCGAGTTAAAAAAAACTTGAGCACTGTAACAGGCTAGCAATTCCAAATTTTGTGGTGGTACCAGCCCCACTTAAGAGGCCATTAACTCCTGGGTGGTGATGTGGAAATGGGAGGCTGAATGGTTATATTTTGAAGCTGCTTGCTTTGCTTCTGTAAGGCTAAGAGCACATACATTTGTAAAAGAGAGTAATATATGATAGTTTTGTGATGTGTGAATAAAAGAGTGCCTACTGGTCACCTATAGGTACACCCTTGTGTATTAAGGATGT
Organism: Armadillidium nasatum; assembly: GCA_009176605.1. Lineage (NCBI taxonomy): Eukaryota > Metazoa > Arthropoda > Malacostraca > Isopoda > Armadillidiidae > Armadillidium > Armadillidium nasatum. The sequence goes on from SEYY01019742.1 coordinate 65,052, forward strand.
GAAGATGAACATAAATGGGATAAACAATCAGGTACCAGAGTGTATTGGGAGGTTCCCTAATATTCCATATGCTTAACAGGGGCTAGAGAAAGTGCTAGTCCCACTGAAAGGGGGAAAACCTTCCCTGGGAGTTTAAATAAAACTCAGGGACTGGCATTGAAACCAATGAGCCGAAAAACATGATCTTTTAGAGCACTCTAAGAGAGTGACTTTTAAGAGAAAATGCCGAAATATACTGGTCCCACTGACAGGGTGAAAACCCTTCCAGGGAGAATATATATATATATATATATATATATATATATATATATATATATATATATATATATATATATATATATATATATATATATATATATATATATATATATATATATATATATATATATATATATATATACCTTACTCATTAGTTATAAAATTATTTTGAAATTGTTTAATTTCTAACAGTAATGTAGCTAATGTTACTTTGCAGTCAGAGTTGCACTGTGAAATTTTACCTGTATGGCCTTTTCCTAATTTACATTTGAATTTTTAGTTTATGCTTAAAGCTTTCTGAAAATAGTAAGAAAATAAATTCTAAAATTCAGGTAAATTTAATGTATTACTACACTCTGCTGACTTTGTCCAATCCAAAGTGGGAAGAGCAAACGGTATTTGAATGGAGTCTGAGGATGGGATGAATACTTGGCAACCCTTCAGAATAGACTAAAGGGAATAATTTAAATGTTTGAACATTGGTTTTAACTTAATTGAAAAGGGTTTACTTTTTATATCAATTAAGAATAATGTAAAGGAATTATAGGAAAAAAAATTATATAAAATTTTGTTGCTACTGTAGTGCCTGTGTTTTGAATCATTTCACTAAGGTTAAATGCTAGTTTCTAAAACTGGAGATAAAAAAGGAACGAACTTTATGCTGTGTAAATAGGTGTATAATTTTCATATTTGACATGATTTAATGTGACATCTTTAAACTTTTTTTTCTTTTTTTCTTCTTTAAAGGTTGGGGGGGAAACACTTCAGTTGGGCTATTAAATTTATAATAATCATCAGAAGACATATATATATATATGAAGGCTTGCCAAAAAAAAAAATTTGCTTGTGCTGTTATACTGACTATATCATAGTTGCAAGAAATATGCTTCAAATTTCTGCAAGTTTATGCAAATATACTATTTAATAATCACAAACAAAGAGAGAGAAAAAAATATTGCCACATTTTTACAAATACCTTTTAAGTTGGCTATTTATAGCAGATTGGATCTTGATTCTTTTCAAATTTACAAGAACCTATTGGATATTCATTGATTTATATTCATTTCTAAGGGCTGGTTTCAGTGACCTGTAGTATGTTCAAACACTTACAGGGATATTTAGGCCAAACAAAATGGTATAAAATAACCTAAATATGAATTTTCCCCAATCTCCATTATTTATTCAGTAATTTTATTGGTGGACTTCATATTTTTATCTTTTTTTTTTTTTACCTTGTGTTGAAATAATGTGGCATGTAATTTCTCTTCAGTGATCTTTCCAAAACATTAATGGGATCACTGGTTGTAATTATTTGACTAGAAATGTCTTTAGTTGTGAGAAATTGTTTTTATATAATTTTTTTAATTGCCAAATCTTTATATATTTTTTCCAACTCTGTATATAAATTCCCCGATACCAATACCTAAAAATATGCTGATACTACTACTACCGATACCGATACTTTATTCGTGTCCAAAAATTTTACCGATACCGATTCTCAAAAATATGCCGATACTTGTCGATACCGATACTTCACTCCATCCCTAATATATATATATATATATATATATATATATATATATATATATATATATATATATATATATATATATATATATATATATATATATATATATATATATATATATATTTATTTTTTTTTTTTTTTTTTTTTTTTGTAAAAAAAAAAAAAAATTTTTTGAATTGTACTTATACTTGAACAATTCTGATGTACTTAAGTACAATGTCCTGTACTTGGACCCAAGCCTGATATATATATATATATAATATATATATATATATATATATATATATATATATATATATATATATATATATATATATATATATATATATATATATATATATATATATATATATATATATATTATATAAACTTCAGAAACCTAATGAAGACATGAATCCAGAAGAGACAAGGAACGCTGTAGAAACTAATACTTCAAAAAATGCATTAAGTGAAAATTTGGTTAATGAAAAAGACATAAAAAGTGAAGAAGAGAAATCAGGTGTTAGCATGAATACCTGTGAAGTCGATGGCAATGATTCAGAAGAAGAATTGGAATTATTGTTATTTCAACCCTCTGTTGAGAAAACTTGTCCAAATCTGAATTCGGAGGAGCTTAAGTCTTTTTTCATAGATGTTGATGATGATGATGATTATGAAAATGAAGACATAGATGTTGGAAGCATTGATACCATTTCTGTGAATGAATTTAATAATAGTGGCTATCTTTATTCAGATTTTTCAAATTCAGATTGGGATCAAGAGACGAGTTTAAAGGTAATATTTTTATAGTATCTTTTTATGAAAATTTAAGAATAAGGAAATGAAACCATCTTCTGAGTAATGTTGATTTTTTTTATTTATATTTGTTTATTTATTTATTTTATTTTTTCAGGACAAAATTACGAATGAAGATGGTGATGAGGATGTAGATGTTGTAAACTATGAAATTGGTTCAGTTCATGGAGTTAGTAGTAGTGATCTAGAATTAAAATTATCAGAAACTGAATGTGAGGAAGAGGAATTTGAGGTAATCTTTATAAAAATGTTATTGATCGTTTAGATTTTTAGTTGTAGCTCTAGAATAAAGTATTTGTTTTTAGAAAGGAAAAAATTAATTGAGCAGAAATCCTTTTTCAATCTACCTTAGTAGTAAAGTTGCAAAGAAGTTTTAAAAAAACTAGCAAACTGTCAACACTTCTGTTAAAGGTTCAAGAAATTCGTGTCTTTCGTTCAAATTTTAATTCTGCTTCTAGACCATTAACGCTAACATTCCTTATTCTTAGCATAACAGGGTGAATAAAGGGTGAATTTAATTAAATTAAGCTTCTGTCAATTTTTCAATAACAGGTGATTTACATTATAATTAATATACAGTAATTAGTATTCGTGTATATATATATATATATATATATATATATATATATATATATATATATATATATATATATATATATATATATATATATATATATATATATATATATATATATATATATATATATATATATATATATATACACAGTGGAACTTTGGTTTATGAATTTTATCTGTTCCTGAAGGCAGTTCATAAACTGGAACGATTGCACCCATAGAAATTAAAGTAACAAGGAATAATTAGGTAAAAACACTTTAGGAGTTTTTACTCGTTCCTTCTGATTTTCAGTATTTTGTTAGATTTTTTGTTTATTTAGCAATTTTTTCAAAGTGAGACATAACATTGTCATTGAAAAGGTTAATCACACTGCTTGTTTCTGTCAAATCAGGGTGATACATTTTCACAAAATTTTTTAATTCATTCCATTTTACACACATTTTAATTAAAACACTAGGTGCATCCTTCTTTCCCTCTTCTTTCTCCGAAGATAACTCCTTAAGCACCTTGTGCAGGAGTTGCAGTTTGTTGATAGAAAACTCAGTACTGTGTTCCTCTTCGTCAGCACTTCTACGTCACTTAATTTCCAGACCCATGATTTTTCCCTGAGACAGGATGTCATCAAAAACCTCAGCAAGATTTGTCTGATATCCCACCAAAACCATTTACCCCTTCATGGCTCTGTTCATTTGGTCATAAAAGGGAGCCTTTCATTAACCGAGGTTCCATGGTTTATATATATATATATATATATATATATATATATATATATATATATATATATATATATATATATATATATATATATATATATATATATATATATATATATATATATATATATATATATATATATATAGATGGGCAGAAAAATAGCGCCTGTTCTGTCATAAAATTTCATAAACTGCAAATAAGGTAATGAAACAAAGAATGAAAGAAGGTTTATTCAATGAACATGTAATATTATTTTTCTACATAGAATCTCCTCAAGCATTTTCACAATCCTGCAAACGTTGAACAAAACTGGTTGAAAAAAAAAAAAGTCATGATCTACTTTTTGGAACTAGTCTGTCACCGCTTTCTCCACCTTTTCATCTGAACCAAATCATACTCCCTGGAGACTCTCCTTTAACTTTGGAAATAAGTGAAAATCACTGGGGGTAAGATCAGGACTGTAGGGTAGGTGATTAATGACCTCAGAGTTCAAGCGTTGAAGTTTTTGAAGCGTCTAGGCACTGCATTGTGGTTGAGTATCGTCATGATGCATTTGGAAAACGATACTGTTTGGTCTTACTTGACAGATGCGGCTTTTCAATTTCTGGAGAATTTCACAATAAAATGATCAGAGTTTACGTCGTGCCCTTGGACAGATATTCTGAATAGATAAGTCCCTCCACATCCCAGAATGCTGTTAGCATGAGTTTACCATTCGAGGGTTGTCTTACATTTTCGTATGACAGGTGAGCTTAGGTGTCTGAATTCCATAGAGGCTTGTTTTCCTTCTGGATCGTTGTGGTGAGCCACTTTTTGTCTCGCATTACAATGTTTTGAAGAAATTCTGTACACCTTCAGCATGCAAAAATTTAATCACTGCACGGTTATTCATCAAAGGTTCACTATTAGCTTCCGATTTTCTATCACTGCACAACAATGAAACCAAATCACTATACCGTTCGCGTGTCAAATCTATTCTACAAGCTCCAATCTTTCAAACGCAGGTCTGAACGTGTTTATACCTGTTTCCATTGCTTAGCAGTGCAATAACAGGCGTTATTTTTCAGCCCACCCCATCATATATATATATATATATATATATATATATATATATATATATATATATATATATATATATATATATATATATATATATATATATATATATATATATATATATATATATATATATATATATATATATATATATATATATATATATATATATATATATATATATATATATATATATATATATATATATATATATATATATATATATATATATCCGTATATTGAAAAGTAACCTTACCATTATTAAATAACAATTGACAAGAGGTTTGTGTGTATTGGATGTTTGAACATTTCACTTTTGATCTTTGGAAATCTAATTAGGGCTGTGTTTTATACCTTAGGAACCCAATTCTTTCATTAATAGCCTCAATACAGTCGTCCTCACAATTATACTCGTAGATTCTTCAAAAATATAACAAATATTCCTATACCCTTATTATTATTATTATTATTATTATTATTATTATTATTATTATTATTATTATTATTATTATTATTATTATTTTCCATTGGATATTTCATGTTTAGGTAGATATGTGAGTGCGGGGTTTTTTTTTTTTTTTTTTTTTTTTTTTTTTTTTTTTTTTTTTTTTTTACTGTTTTTTTTTTTTTTTTTTTTTTACTGTTATTAGGTTAGAAGTTAGCAACTTTAAATCAATTTCAGAAACTATGTACCACTCACAAAAACATTATAACTTACGGTTTCCAGCACCTTCCTAGCCGCCAAACTGTTTCATCTTTCTCCTTTTACTGTGACTCACAATAACCACTGTTCTTCTGAACTTCCCAGTCGCGAATGTACTCCGACGTCTTTAAGGGAGAGCTTGTATGATTCAAATTTATACACACTCATTCTAACTCTGACCCCAGACTTAATCTCTATGCTCATTCTTTCATGCACTCTCACATACTCTCTTTCTCCCACTCCCTTTGACATGCATACTTTTTTTTAAGTGTCTTATATCTCAATACAATTTCCGTAGACTTGAATATCTTTGGTGTTTTTTTCTTTAATAGAGCTCAATTTAATATATTTATCTGCCTTAATTTTTTTTATAGGTATTTGACCCAAACTACTCTCAATTTCTGTTATATGACTCTTACTATTTTCACATTTATGGTCCAAGTCTCACATGCTTATGGCATCATTGTATTTAACTGCCCAATAACTTTTTGGATGCAATTTTCTATGTTTACTATTTACAGATTTAAGTTGTCTTTAATATATATGTATCCTGGCATTCAACACTTTTTTCTGGAAGGGTTGTTGATCATTATTTATTGTGGTGCTGTGTGTATAATGAACATTACTTTTTTTTTTTTAACAATACAGTAATGCTCTGCTAATTCTATCTAGTTCCATTACCATTCCTTGTAATTCCTTAGGATCTGATGTAAACAACATTGTCATGTTATCAACAAATCGTAAATTATTTAGTTATCTTCCGGTAAAGTTTATATCCATATCTTCTCAATTTAATTGACTAATTGTTTCCTTAAAAACTGTGGTAAGTAATTTTGTTGAAACTCCACTTCCCTGTCAGATTTCTCTTTCGGCTTGAACATTGGTACTGTCTTAAATAATTTAATTGTTGATGAGAATTATTGTATTTGTATTTTAATCCGCCTATATATGGTTTTGCAGTATCCTCAAAATTCAAGGAATATACAACAGAGGTCCCTAATTTAACTGCTTTTTCATAATCCACCAAAGTAGATTGTACAAAACTGTAAAAAAGACACAAGGGGTCTTTCTTTTAGATCTTTAATCTTTTTTTTATTAAGTATGACTTATAAATTTAAGCAATTTGTTAGGAATTTTTTTTATATCTTTTATGCAGAATTTAGAATTTTGTTCAGTTTAATAATATATTCTATTTTATTGTTAAGGTTTCCATCTTGAATTATGTTTCTTCTTAATTTATTATTGTTCTTGTGTCTTCAGATAGTTTTATTTTAGTTTCTGGTATCATAGTTGCAGAATGTTGAGCTTAGGAGTAATTAAATTTATTTATGTTTTACTTATAAGATTTAGCTATTATTTAATTTTATTTCACCCCACTCTTTGATCACTCTCTGCACTAATTTATTTAGTACTGGTATATTTTGGAAGATGTTTTTATGATAATCATGATGTTACAAAAAAATTTGTAATTAATTTTTTTTATTCTTTTTTTGTCATTTACAAGTTCATTTTCAGTTTTTGTTTCTTTTTGTAAATGGATAAGTTCAATTATTCAACCAATTGTACCACCCGACCATCTCTTGCAATTATTACATTGACAAATTTTCCTTCTGTCATTAGTATTGTAATTTTGGTTTCCCACGTTTGCATTGAAGTAGCCTATGGTTATTTTGCATTGATGATTTTCCATTATATGCATGTTCTTAAGCCTCTCATACAAATTTTGTAATTCCTTTTCTGTGTATCTTAAAATTGATGCATAATTTTCAGCAAGAATTATTCGATTGCATATCTACTTGAAAGTTGGTGCTATTTTAATGATATTTATCTGATATTCTGTTTCAAAGTGGGTTTTTTTTTTTTTTTTCTTAACTTTTGAATAAGGGAGCCTACTTTTCTTTCAAATGTATCATTGTTTCCTGTATACCAAAGAATGTCTATCCTTTAATTTGATTCACTTTTTTTTCTCTCTCTCTCTCTTCTACACACAATCCCACGATATTTGAATTTATCATTTCTAGTTCATTCTTTTCTCCATCTACTTACTCCTCTGTAGAATGGGTTCTACATTTGAATGTTGCCAAATTTATTGTTTAAAAAAAAAAAAAAAATAGTGATTCTTATCACTCTACTACCAAACGTCCCTATCCTCTACTGTAGACAGTGACAGTATACCATACTGCAATATATATATATATATATATATATATATATATATATATATATATATATATATATATATATATATATATATATATATATATATATATATATATATATATATATATATATATATATATATATATATATATATATATGATATGATAGAAAGGGCACTGCACTTTAGTCTCTGTATGAACTTGTTCAAATTTGCACCCTAATCTTAGTTTAATTGTAGTCCAAATAGCAGTTTATTGTAGATAAACTATTTATTTAGTTGTTACCTCACTAGATAAGATTCCTTGTTTAAAAAAGGAAATATGAGACCATTTGAGAGAACATTGATGATAAAATGTATAACTTTTTTTTTTTTTTTTTTTTATCTGCCTCAGGTTGATATTTCTTTGTTTGTTTAAAGTTACTTACTTTAGAAGTTTGGCAGAATTCCCCTGTGACATCCATTATATGAATTAGTAGTGGCTTGTTTGCAATTTCTGCCACCAATTTGAATATGAACTAGGCAGGGAAATTGTAAATCCATTTTATTTTGGGGAAATCACTCCATTTACAGTAGTTATTACTTTAGTATATTTTCATCATTTGACAGTTTTTATAGGCGTGGTAGATTTTAAAATCTTTGCTATAACTATTATTATTATTACTACATTGTTATTTTATTTTTATTTTTTAAAGGGATTTGAAGAAGTTTCTCCAAAGAAAATTACAAAATTTAAAGGGATAGTAATGAACCTTGCAAAAAATTCACTTTCTGAAGAAAAATCGTGTGAAGGTCTTATTCAAACTCTTGATCAGATGAATTATCCAGGATATACTGCCGAGAAAAACACCATTGAATATCAAATTGCAGATAATGAATATAATGGTGATAAGAAACTCTTTACTGATAACGAATTAAAATTATGTAATTCCTTTGACAACATTAAAGAAAAATTTTACAGTGATTTAAATTCTTCGCATGATGATGATAAATTTAAACAATTTGAGAGTCGTGCTAATTCTAATGATAGTAAATGCCTTAATAATGAAGGAAAGAAAGGTATCACTCCTGATAATATTCCTTATTCTATTAGTAGGAAATACCATCTACGTAACTGTAAAAATAAATATATATCTTCAGTCTCAAATAATAGGTTTGGCAATGAAAAAAACATATCTTCCATCTCGAGTAATAGTCAAGGGAATGAAAATAATAACATAAAGTCAAGGAAGAGATCTTTATCTGCGGGAGACCCGGCAGTTGAATCCAAAAGAATACGAAATGTTAAAAATTCACAGGAGTTAAACTCGTCTAAGGCCTGTTTAACCGAACATGAACAGTCACATAATTCATTCAGCTCCTTTTCTGGCTTCATGATGGAAGAAAACCTGGGATCTAGTACAAGGAAAAGAAAACTCGAAAATTATCTAAGTCAAGAGAATATAAGCTTTGAAGACAATGGAAAAGATGGGCATAATATTAAAAGGAAAAAAGCCAAAACAGATTCAATACTAGTCGGAATAGGAGATACTAAGGGTGATGATTGTAAGAGTAAAATCAAAGATGAAAAAGGAAATGATATTGAAAATCATTCGCTTCAAGAATGTAAAATGAAGAAAGTTGAGGATGAAGCTCAAGATGTTAAAGCTTATCCACACAATAAAGTCAATAATTACTTAAATGAAACTCAGGTTTTGGAAGAAGGTGAAGGGAATAAGAAGGACTCTCTTTGTATGAAAGGTAATGAAGGTTCACAGAAAAATGTAAAGAAACTTCAAATTCCTAGAAACGAAGTAAATGACAAAAAATGTATTTTAGATAAAGAAAATGATTCGAAAAGAAAAGAAGATGTACCAACCGTTACTACCGATAAACTTGAAACATATACCATTGAAAATAATAACTTAGTATCATATCAAACACCATTTAATAAAAATTTTTATGAAAATAACAAATTGAGAATTAATTATGCTTTTACGCATATGAATAAAGATAGCTCACGTTCTTTTGAGAGTAATAGTATTGTATCTTCCAATGTATGTTCATGCTGTTTTAGAAAATGTTTTTCAGAGTTTCACACTGCTTTGCACTTAAGCGAGCATTTTCAAGGAGAAATATTTAAATGTATTATGTGTGCATATAAAACTTTGAACTTCACAGATTTGTGGTGCCATATTAAGATTCATAGTATTTACAAAAATCAGATTTTTATGTGTCAACATTGTGATAAAAAGTTTCGTGGCATTTTGAATATAATTTATCACATGAAGCTCCACGAAAGAAAATTTTATTGTTTTTCCTGTTCCTTACAATTCGATGATATTAATAACATGAAAATTCACAGTTGTTTTGTCTCCAGTGATCAGAACATAAACTGTGAGATAAAAGAAGTACACAAAGAAAAGACTTTGCTTTCGCCAAACCAAAATATAATGTCAAACTTAACACAAAATTCACAATCAGTTACAGAAGTAAATGTTGAAACCTTATTTTCTTCAAATAAAATGAGTTTTCCAAATGGTGCACCGTTCACACATTCTTATGATGACGCTCATTCTTTAGTTGAAAATTTTGATATTATTCCACCTGATGTGCAGACTCAAAATATGGGTGACGTTTTATTAAGACTACCTCACACCCAAGAAAAGAAAACTGTGTTAGGATGTGAAGAAGAAGTCAAAGCTTATAAAGGTCAAAAGTCAAAACGCACAAATTACAAGTTTATAAAGCAAGGAAAACGACGAAACCCAAAAAAAGTTAAGAATGTTTGTAAACCTTTATTGAAGTTATCACAACCTCATATTGAAGAACAAAAAGTCAGTCAGACTGAATGCATGAAATTTAAGATATTTAGTAACCAAATCCATAGTGAATGCCAGTTTGTTGGGCTGAAAAATGATATTTCATTTTCGAATAACGATGAAAGTGATGTGAAATTTATAAATTTAGTTAATAATTCAACAAACTTAAAAATTTTGAGTGAAAATCTCAGAATTCATGAAAAATGGAAAGTCCAGCCTATATTGAAGCCAGGTTACCCATATCATTTTTCTGGTGACTCAAATTTGCAAAGTGATTCAAATTCACTTAATATTTCTCATGTTGTTATTCCTGTTAAAACTAATATAAATGTAACTTCTGAAAATTGTATGCTTCCCAATATTTTATCCAAAAGAGTATATCCAAATTCACATTTAATAACAGTAATTAACAATAATTCAGTACATATGGAGATTACGGTTTGTGATGGAAAATCTGTTAATACTTTAAGTCATCATAATTGTAAACGAAATCTTAACAGGTTTCATGGTTATTATAACAGCCAAGAACACTCATGTTTATTTAAAAACGAAAACACTGTTGATAATGATACAGAAGAAACACTAAAATTCGCTATTTGTGGAGGAAAAGTCGCAAGGTATTTTGAGACAAGTAATAAATTTTGTGAAAAATCTAATTCATTAAAATCCATGAGTAATAATGATGTTCAATTGAAGAGTGATCTTTCGCAATTACCTTGTGTACAGAATTGTACCGTTTTGCAAGAAAATATGATCTCAAAGTCTAGTCAGTTGAATGTCCAGCTTGAAAACTTTGTGACACATTCAGTCCAAAATAGCAAGAATTCACAGGGAAAAATAAATATCCCTTATATGCAACATTTAAGCTTAGAAACTGCTTGTAACATAAATGGGTCTTCTGGTAAAGAAGACGAAGTTTCGCCTTTAGATATGCACGAAAAGCAAATTGTTACACAAGTTAGTGAGGATCCTTTAAATAATAATGATAAAATGTTAGGTCGTCTCCGAAACATTGATACTGAAAAGGAGGATGTTACAGAAGATTATTTAAGAGATTTAGATAACTCTTTGGAATTTGTCAATACAGAGAAAGAAAATGCCTTTGACAAACGACAAATTAACCCTTTAGGTCATATTACTGTTGATGAAATTAAACCAAAAGATAATAAAACATTGAATTTGGACTTTAAGGATGATATGAAGTTAGATGAATATGTAGCAGCAAATAATTCAGCTTGTAATCCCACCAAAGAAGTTAAGAACAATTGTTTTATGTCATTAATTAAAGAGGAGGTTAAGGCAGAAGAATTGGGGAAAAAATCATTAACATCAGATAACACTTCGGGATTTATCAATCCGGATAAAGAAAATGCTATCGCCGAACAACAAATGAACTCTTTTAGTCATGTTACTATTGATGGCGATAATAAGCAGAAAGATAATTTAAACACACATGATGGTGCAATGGATGTTCATAATGATGTGAAGTTAAATGAAAATGTAACAAGAAATTCAGTAATTAATCCCACCAACATTTCTCATAATTGTTTTAATCCACTAAACAAAGAGGAAGTTAAGGTAGAAGAATCAGGAAGAGATTCATCAACATTAGATAGCACATTGAGATTTATCAGTACAGAGGAAGAAAATGTTTTTGCCGAACAACGAATTGACCCTTTTAGTCATGTTACTGTTGATGATGAAGATGAGCAGAAAGATAATTTAAATACTCGTGATAAAATAATGAACTTTGACTTTAAGGATGATGTGAAATTAAATGAAAATGTAGCAAATATTTTAATTAGTAATCCCACCAACGGTTTAAATAATTGCTGTTCTAATGATCTATCCGAAGACGAAGTCAAGACAGAAATATCGGGAAGAGATTCATCAACATTGGATACGGAGAGAGAAAATGCTGTTTCCGACCAACAAATTAACCCTTTTAATGCAGTTACTGTTGATAATATCAAGCAGAAAAATAATTTAAACACTCGTGATAAAATAATGAATTTGGACATTAAGGATGATGTGAAGTTAAATGAAAAGTTAACAATAAATAATTCAGTAATTAATCCTACTAATGGCTCAAAGAATTATTGTTTAAATCCACTACCAAAAGAGGGAGTTAAAACAGAAGAATCAGAAAAAGAATCATCAACGTCAGGTAGCAATTTATATCAGTGCAAGTATTGCACTTTTGGAACCGATAAATTATTTAAATTTAATATTCATTTAAGTGTTCATAGTGATCAAAATCCGTTTGAATGTTCGTTTTGCCCCAATATGTTTTCAACTTTCAAACTTTTGAAGCGGCACATGTTGATGCATACCAAAGAAGTTTAGAAATTTTGAAATTGATATGTGATATGAATTTTGAAATAGCATTTATGATAGGAAATCATATATGTGCTATAAAATCAGTAAATATAAGACAAATACTTGTGTGTTGGGGGGTATCATGCAAAGAATTTTATATTAAGAATAATTTGGCTGTAACACTTAGGATTTTATTAGTCTGCTTTTATCTAATATACATTATATTAAATTTTATTTGCTTGTAAATATATTTATAATTTCACAATTGTTATAGATTTGTAAATAAGTGTTTTTTTATATAAATGTTTTATTTTTTTACCATTTATATTTTGAAAATGTAGAAGAAAATTTATTTTTTATTCTAAATTTTTAAATTTGTATATTTTTGAATTAAAAAAAAGTTATTGATTTGTTTTTATTATCCACATCACTATTGTTAGACCCAAAGGCTTTATTTTAATACATATAGTTTCCGCAAATATATTTGAAATTAAAAAATTTTGAAACAATGGGATTTAAGTGAAAGATCTTAGATATCTCTTTTATAAAAAAAAAGACCTTAATCTATGTTGTTTACTCAAAAATAATTTTGGATTGCAAATAATTTAAAGAATTTTTCATGTTTGTTTTGATTGAATTTTTATACTTAGCGAATATTCTTTTGGTCTAACTATTTCATTCTCGTTATATAGATGTTAGATAATTTATTATTGTAATTATTATTTTCTCAGCATATTTCTTCACTGTAAAACATTTTCCTGTTATTGCTAGAATGGTAGGTAAAATTTTTATTTCAAAGGTTATAAAGGAGTATTAATTATTATTTTAATGACTTGGAAATCTTAATTTTATTACAGGGATATTTTTTCTGCTTTATGACGTAGCTCTTTCTGTTTAATTCTTATCTTTATGAAAATTAAACTATTTTACGTTCTAGAAAATTTGATAAAAAAATTAATGTTAGAAATTTGAAAGCCAATTTCTCTCTCACTTCATATTTAGCCATTAAGCTCAAAACATTTTCCCTTCCTGACTACGTCGGGCAGTGAAGGGGAACTCGCCACAATAGATTTTAAATTTATCTATATAAAATATGAATTCTAAGTAGACTCAACTAAGATAGTTTCCTGTAATCGTGAAACCTGAGCATATTTCAATTAAAATAACCGAAGAAAACAAATCAGTGGAATCGGACTTCATTTTCAAGTAATTACTACAATTACTTTAAGTTAGGGGTACCTTCAGCAAACAAACAAAAACGCACAATGTCGGCGAAAAGGACTCCTCGATGCGACGGAGATCCTTGTGCGAGCATTAAAAAAATCCTTAGAGATAAAATATATATATATATATATATATATATATATATATATATATATATATATATATATATATATATATATATATATATATATATATATATATATATATATATATATATATATATATATATATATATATATACACACATATATATATAAGAAAAAGATGGAGATAATAATACGTATTATTTAGTCATAAAATGGGCAAAATGGAAATTAAAAAATAACAAGCAAATCCACCTACCTATTTAATACCATGGAACTAAAATATCAAAATATAACCTGTTATAATGCAGTATACCCATAAAGGTGTAAGTTGGGGAAAAGGTATTCAACTCGATCCTGATCCAAGCTCTTCGACGACTCCAAGGTATAATAAATGAAAAACATATTTTTATATCTATGTTAATAAAAAAAATAATAATGATAAATTAATAATCATAGAAATTTTTTTTAAATAATAAATAAAATAATAATGGTTTTTATTATTAATAAAAACAATATTAATAATACATATATATATACCATTATATATTGGCGACAGGCCTAGCAAGCCGGCTACTTAAAAAGACACACTGCTCAAGAAACCAATGATGAGCCTCGGAATAGGACGGAATATAACCTGGAGGGCCTTTCAGAGGCTCGTCGCCTGACAGGAGTGATCCTAACAGGATAGATGGTGAGGGAGAGAGATATATACCATTATACCAAAGATTATACCCACCAAACTTTTGTTACTCGACCATCCCTTTTACCCAAAAGCTATCTCAATACACAAATTGAATCCCATTATTACAAATCATACATGCTGAAGTTCCAGTTTTTCTTAAATAAATATATAATAAAGTCAATCAATTTTGAGAAGCATAACATATTAACCAAAGCTTAAAAATTACCTAAAATATATATTTAAAAAAAAAAATACGCTATCAAGACATTTCATACACGTGTCCTGAAAAATTGCTTGTTTGTAAACAAGATTTTCTTCCGCGTGACTCAATTTGAGTCGTAGTTCTTTGCATTCGCAAAATTGAGAATGAAAGAAAGTACGCAATTGAGGTTCAAAACAATTATATTCAATCTGTATGCGCGAAAATGCTACATGTGAGCTCTCAAAATTGTAGCTTACATATGTATAGTAAAATCATAGGTTAAACTTTGGTAAAATCTACAATATAAAGTAATTTATAGATGCTCTCGAAAAAAAAAAAAAATTCACAGACTAAATTCAATGGAAAAAAAATCGGAATCTTCAAGTAATAAGATAATTTTTTGTCAACTTAAACTTTTTCATAAGATTATGTTTATAATTTATATTTTAGAAACGTTAACACTAATTTTAGTTTGTAAAAAAAAAAAAAAACAAGTAATTGACAAACATTCTTTGTGAATAAAAGTTGTAAAATTTGTTCGGAATTTACTGTAAAACTACCCACTGTGTTACTACGCCTACTATGCTTTGTTTACTGCTTGCTTCACGTCGATACTACGAATATTTACAAATTTGGTGTTTGTGTCTGAAATGAGTATTTAAAATTATAAAATCTTGAGTAGCTATCTTATTTTTCAGTCAAAATGCATGAAACAATCAAGTGGACAAATCATTCAACTTCTATTCTTCAAAACGTTAAAATAAAGGTTTGAATTTAATGAAAGTGGCATTTTCCTGTTTTTCAAGTGTATTTTTAAGACTTGTTTTGATTATAGTATCTTAAGCAAATTGTTTTCTTCGCCCTTTTTTTTTTTTTTAGGTTTTTACACACTTTTTAAATTTAATTGAAGATGTCAGAGAGCATATCCTATAACAAAGTTAATTAAAATATTTCATTAGGAGTTAGAAAATAAAAGTCAGTAGCCTAGGAATGCACATTGTCATTTTAAAAGCAGACCAATCCCTAATCATGACAATATAAAGTTTTGAGAAAACATAAAAAGTAAGGTAATTTTATTGCTAAGGTGAATCACATCATATTTCTACTCTGTTGAAACTATAAAAGCAAAGTATACATAAATACATTAAATAAAGCCTTATGAACTGTGGCAGACCATTTTTGAGTAATAAATGGGTCAAAAACCTTAGAATTTAACCATAAAAAATATAAATTATTATACTGATCTTTCAAAGATATATTTATCTATTGTCTTGTTTATATATATATATATATATATATATATATATATATATATATATATATATATATATATATATATATATATATATATATATATATATATATATATATTTACAAATACTCACGTGATGCGTGTTCAAGCACCTATATTGGCAGTACTTTATGCCAACCTTCCATTAGATGTGATGAGTACAGATGTAACTCCCCTATAACAGGCATTCTTCCTTCATTTCCTTCCTATTCCAGCATTAGATCCCAAAGTTACAGTAATAATTATCCCATAGAACCATTTCATTTTTCCATCCTCGCACAAACCAACCAACTAATAGATCAAAAACTTTTAGAATACATTCACATATCCATTCTCAAACTATCTCTCAATTGTGATAGTTGTCCCTTCTGTTTACAACTTAACTAATATATAAAAAAAAAAAAAACTTTTCCTCAGTATCATTTTTGTTTTTACTGTTGATGTTTATTCTTTTTAGCAGATTAAATTTTTGCTTAAAAATGATCATAAATATTTCCTTATGATGGGATTGATTTATTCCTGAAATGTCGAAATAAAAATTTAACATTCTTTTACTTTATATCTATTAAATCAGCATGAAATTAGTTCTAACCAATGAATAAAGTTTTGTGAATTAATAAGAGAAATTTTGATTGAAAATTTTTATTATTTCTTCCAAGATATTCTGAGCTGTAGTGCTACTTTTCATTTTCAAAACCAGATTTCCTAGAAATAGAAATGTTTATGATTATATATATATATATATATATATATATATATATATATATATATATATATATATATATATATATATATATATATATATATATATATATATATATATATATATATATATATATATATATATATATATATATATATATATATATATATATATATATATATATATATATATATATATATATAGTAATGGGATGATTAATTTTTATTGTTATCTACAAAATTATATATTTTTTCTCAATATAGTTTTATTACTTACTTATATTATCTATGGTTGAATGGGATAGTAACTGACCTATTGCACTATATCTGAGTGCAGTTGGGGGTTCCTTTGAGTTTTTGTCATCATGTCAGGTGTTCATGAGCTTTCTTGATGCAATTTCCTTTTGTACTATAATGGTACAAAGGCAACACTGTCTTACAAGCTTAGAGGTCAGTTTTTGAATCCTCTATAGCAGACTTGAGATTTTAAAATTTCAGTCTACAGTTTGTTGTTTTATTACTTACATTTGTCTGTGGTTAAAGTGGATAATAACTGACCTGTTGCCCTGTATCCGAGCACAGTTGGGGGTATCCTTTAGTCATTATATCAGGTGTTCATGAGATTTTTCAATGTGATTTCATTTTGTACTGTTGTGGTACAGAGGTAGCACTCTGTCTTACCAACTTAGAGTTCAGGGTTTGAATCCTCAATAGAAGACTTGAAATTGTAAAATTTCACTCCACGGTTTATGTGGTTTTATTACTTATATACTTTATATTGTCCGTGGTTGAAGGGGATAGTAACTGACCTGTTGCCCTGTATCCGAGTGCAGTTGGGGGGGGAACCTTTGAGTTAGTCATCACAGTGGGTGTTCATGAGCTTTCTCAATGTGATTTCCTTTTGGACTGTCATAGTATAGAAATAACACTCTGTCTTATCAGGTCAGTGTTCAAATCCCCAATAGCAAACTTTTGAAATTGTATATATATATATATATATATATATATATATATATATATATATATATATATATATATATATATATATATATATATATATATATATATATATATATATATATATATATATATATACTTGATTATGTATTTAAATTTTTTTAAGTTATTAAAAATGAAAATTTAATTTCATAATAATTAAAAACAAGTTCAAATACCTCAAGTTGAGACTGCTGCAAACATCCTGAGATTGTATTTGTTGATAGATAATATCTTTGAATTTGGGTTCCATATTTTAAGAATAGTGTAGTAGTACTTGTTATATAGTAAATTTATAAGGTTTTTGTTTTATTTATTGTTCAGAAGTGTTTTTTTCATATCATTAGGCTTTATTTAATTAATATAGGTACAATAGAGTAGAAATAAAATGTGACTAACATTAGCACTAAAATTAACCCAAATAAGTAGTGTATTTTACTGGCCACTGGTGAGATTTTCTTATAACTAATATTCTCTCAAATTGTATTTTATTTAACTCTTCACCTCAGTAGGAATATTGGAAATACTATTTTAAATTAGAACCCGTAAAATGAGAAAATATGATTATAGAAGCAAGTTAATCCTTGTCCTTCATTTTCTTGTTATCTTTATCGTGCTTTAAAAGTAGTATTTCATTCTACAGATTTATGATTTCACGAATTTTCAAACTTAGCATCTTATAAGTAAAATTTCAGTGAGTTAAAAATTTTAATTTAATAAACAGGAAAAGAAAATCTCTTTATGAGATCATTTGAAAATAGAAGTAAATTCTTTTTGGATAAATGCTCATCTGCAAGTTCTTTTGTGTACAAGGAAATACCTTATAACATAACCATAATTACAAACTGTACCATTTAACAAATATGATATGACACAATTAATGATTATAAAACCTAACCCATCACCAATTCCCAGAATGACAAAATGAATTTTTTTTTTTTTTTTTAATACTATATTTATATATGTGGACTATATATTTAGAAATAATGAGTATCATATTCATTCCTATTATCGTCAGAATGTTATTATTATTTTTTTACTTTTTTATTTAGATGATATTTGTAGAAATAAGCTGTGTAGTGATTGAATTATTTCTAAAAATAATAGTTTTTTTTTTTTACCTTCTACAAGATTATTTAATTTATACAACTTTCCAGTTTAAATCTCACTAATTAAAATACATGAAATGTTAAAGAACTATTAATTGTATTAAATACTATTTAAATTTTTATTGTTTCAAATGAGCTACCATAAAATATATTAGTATTGTCTATATAATATACAGTATGAAGTAAAACCAAATTAAAAATAACAACTTTTTCAGCTGCTGGATCTAATCCAGTTTTTTTTTTTTAATTCATTTTAATTTTATTTTCTGTATGGATTTTCAAAAAAGTACAAAAACAAATAAAAAATTTCTTGTTTTTTTATTATTTTTAACTGAAAATGATTTTCTATTTTTCAGGCTCCGTACACTGATGCATACTTGGCTTGCAGTGGGAAAGTTTATGAAGTTCATAGAATGATACTGTCTTCTTGCAGTGGATACTTTCAAGAAATATTTAAGCAGACAAGCACAGAAACTCCCTTTATCATTATGGCAAATATTAAGAGTAAATTTGTTGAGTACCTTTTAAGTTACATGTATAAAGGGGAGGTAAATATAAGTGAAAAAGAAATTGAGGAGCTATTGGATGCTGCTGAATATTTTAAAGTGAAAGGTCTCTCTCAAGCAGTGCTCAATAAAGAGCCAAGTAGTCAGTCGAAGTATTCACGAGATTTCAATGCTAGTGTTATAAGTGATTTGACATTCAGTCCTCCAAGGAAGAAAAAGAAAACAAATGAGAGCTTTCCATCATATAGTAAAAAAGGACAGATCAATGCATATGAGCCTTATCTGCACCAAGGTCCTTTTAACTATCAGACTTTCCAGCATCCAGATCCTCATATCATTTCAAAAGTACAGAATTATGAGAGCAATATGAATTTGACTATTCCAAATGTTAATAGTATGCATTCACAGATTCTCTGGAAAGAGGGTGGAGCAGATATGAAGAGGCCTGATCAGATGGTAGATATTATTCCTAAACCTAATTCAAATATAGACCCAAATCAGGTTAGCTTTTTATATTAGTAATCATGCAGTATAACAGTTAAAAACATTTTAAAATTATCATTTTCCAAAAACAATATATATATAATATATATATATATATATATATATATATATATATATATATATATATATATATATATATATATATATATATATATATATATATATATATATATATATATATATATATATATATATATAGGGATGGAGTGAAGTATCGGTATCGGCAAGTATCGGCATATTTTCCGATACCAGTATCGGTATCGGTATCGGCCTTTTCAGTATCGGCATAGGTATCGGCAAAAAATTTGTATAGGAGTAAAGTATCGGTATCGGTAGTAGGTATCGGGTATCGGGTATCGGCTTCGGGGAATTTTTGGTATTGGTATCGGTAAATTTAGAGGATATTATCGATACTGGTTTGTTTAAAATTATCGGTATCGGTTAATTTTGGTATCGCTCCATCCCTAATATATATATATATATATATATATATATATATATATATATATATATATATATATATATATATATATATATATATATATATATATATATATATATATATATATATATATATATATATATATATATATATATATATATATATATATATATATATATATATATATATATATATATATATATATATATATAACTTAGAGTGCTCAGGTATGGAATCAACACAAAACTGTCCAAGAAGGATTTGGTGCCGAACTGATGAACACTCTTGCAAATTCATATTCAAAGGTAAAACTAGTTTTTTAAAGTGTTTTTAATCATTAACTTTGTAACTGAATTAAAAACTCTTACAAATTTTGAAAAAAAATGTTAAATTATAACTAATATCATAAAAAACTCCTTTTTCATTTTAAAAATGTATTTGAATAGATACTCAATTATTTAAAACTATTCTCATGATCAGGGTCAAGAATATCATCAAACAACAGACAAGACAGCAGAATTGAAAGAAGGCGAAGAAAATTTTTCTGGAGAGGTATTATTATTATTTTTAATATTATTATTATTATTATTTGAAAGTAAGATTGTAGGTTGTGTATCATGCAGTACATTTATTTATTATAAATTTAAGTGCAAAAATTAAGAAATAAATAAATTGACTAAGGGAACATGATTGAACTAAATGCTTAATTAAAACATAGAATGTAACATTGAAAGTGAAAGATTGAAAAAAAAAAATAAGTTTGTGTCAGTTCCATTGAGGAAACGAGAGAAAATGTATATAACTTAAAAAAAGGTGAAAATTTCAAAATTCTTAAGAAGTGAAACGCCAGAGGTTTGAATAAAAGATTTCTCATAACAGTGGAAGTAGAGAAAAGATGAAACAATGGGAGGAGGTAGTAGGAAGATTCCTTATATAGAAAAAGGCCAGTCAGAGATATTTTTGCTCTTGTGTTAGTCTGTAGTTTTAATTGATTGATATTTAGTGAAAAAAAAACTAATTGAAAAAGTTATTAAACAGATGTAATTTTAATTTAGTATCTTTATTCTTATAAATTTATAATTAAAATTATTTAAAATTTGCACATGATTTTTATTCATATTCTCAATTTCATTACTATTTTATTGCCTCTAGGACTCTCTGTCTGATTTATCTGAAATGTATTCAAGTGACGAGGACCCTGTGATGGCTTCCAAGATAAAGAAAATTGTGAGGAAAACCTACAAAAATATGCTTACCAAGTTTAAAACTCAAGGCTCAGGATTTAAAGGAACCTCTATATCATTGCAAGGACGAACTTTAATAACTCTTTCAACTGTAAGCAAAGGTGATGGAAGAAGGCACAATGCCCGTGTTAATTACTGTTACTTTTGTAACTCTCCACAAACTCAAATTTGGCGTCATATTAAAAATGTTCACAAATCAGAGCCACAAGTAACAAGGATTTGCGAGTTAAAAGGCAGTAATGATCAAAAACAGGAAATAGAATTCTTGAGAAACATGGGAAATTTTTATCATAACAAAGAAGTGTTAAATGCTGGCAATGGTGAGTTAAAAGTATATCGAAGGTTGGACAACAACACCCAGTTGTCATTCAAAGATTTCATTCCTTGTCCAAAATGTTTATTATTTTTGTCCAGGAGTGATCTTTGGAGGCATTATAAATATAAGTGCATGCCTCAGTCTGCTGCTCCCAACGGACGACCTACAGTTGGGCATTTAGGACATTTGCTTTTCATGTCCAGTGTCATTTTGGGAATTCAAGGTAACTTTAAAAAATCTGAAAAGAAAGTTATCACCAGATTAAAAACAGATGAAATCTCAGATATCGCCATTAAGGATGAAGTTATTATGCATCTGGGAAGTAACTTATTCGAAAATGTCAGAGAAGATAGGTTTTCTGTTGTTGAGCAATCTATGCGCCTTTCTGCTAGGATTCTTTTATATGTCCGACGACGACTAAATCAACACTACTTGACCCTCTACCAAATCTTACGGCCATCATATTTCGCTTATGTAAGTGAAGCAATTGACGTTTTGTCAAGGTATCTTCAGACTGAAGAACCCAACTCACTCTTGGCTTCTTTGAGTTCACCTGAATTAGCTTATCAATTAACTAACCTCGTTCGAAAATGTTTGGCAGTGAAATTGGGAATGGCATTAAAAGCTCACAATGAGGAAGATAAAATTGAGACGAATAGTTTTGTGAACTCCTTGGATAAATTATTGGCTGGTTTCGCTTCCTTTAATGGAGAAGACAAAAATTTGAATATGCTTGAAGTTGATATGGAGTCTGAAGTTGTTATTGTTGAAGATACAGGTCCCGCAGATTACGTAAATGAAGATATGATGTGGGAAGGGAATCGTGTGTTTGACAGGGAATTGCATGAAACCGTTTCAGCTCTTGCAGGTTAGTAAAATATCAATTTAAATTTTAATAAGAAATTAACTTGCATATTTTTAAAATCAAATTTGTGTTTTGAAAATAAATATCTTTGTTTACTTTTCTTTCTTTGCTGTCAAAAGTATAAATAATTTGTGGTGTAAGGCAAGGAAATTTATTATTATTATTATTATTATTATTCTACAGATTTTGATTGTGATTGATTGTAATAGAAGTTATTGATATTATTATGTTTAATACTGTTTCTTCGATTATTGTATTTTAAGTTTATTTAATTCAATAATTTTTTATGTTATTGTTGTCACTTTCTTATTATTGTTGTATTTATTATCATTTATATTTTGATTAACCAAAAATAAGTATTAGATATTTAATGTCTTTCATATTTGAATTCTTGTATTTATTATAATTTAACTTTATTCAACTTTCTTAAGTATTTAACTTTATTTTACTTAAATTTTCATTATTAGCACCAATAGAAAAGATATAGTGTCCTTATATCCTAAGCTGTTTTCTATTTGTCCCCAATCTTCCTAAAAAATTTAGATTCGCCTCATTTTAGTTAGGTCGTTTTTGAAAAGTATCATAACGATTTCCACAATTTACAAAAAAATTTCAAAAATTTTCTAAAATATCATGTTTTCGAATCAGCTGATTCATATACAACATTTTCCTGATACAGGATCATTTTATATTCTGTTGTAAGAGAATTGTAAGGAGCCAAAACAAAATAATAATAAAGCATACTATTTTCGAATTTTCCCGGGAAAAATGTTTTTGTGCCGAAAGTGACGAATAGAACGCTGTTTTTCTCTTAAATTTTTAGAAAACTAAATATTTAGTAAAAAGTGGACGAATAGAAAAAGCCTAAACTTAAATGATAACCAATTTTTCCTTTGACCAAATTTTTATAATTTACCTTTATTACAATAGGCAAAGTTCTCTTTAATTAATTCAAAATTGTGTCTTATATTTCTTGTATTTTTTTTATTACTTTTTTTTCATGTCTTTTGCTTATGTTAGACCTACTTGCATAAAACCTTTTTCATATTTCACTTATCATTAACTAAGAACATTAATTCTTTATTCAATAGAGGATATCATATTTCTTCAGATATAACCTTCTTCATCTTTCCTTTATCATTTTTTTCCATTTCTTTTCTCGTGTAAAAAATAATAAAATTATAACATATTAAAACTCACTTCTCTGATCCTTAAATTTCTAAAAATACATTTTTCTTTTTTTTTATCAGAGGAAGTATCCATTTCACCTCCTAATGCTCGAAGTGTAGCTGCTCTAAAGAGGGTCCCTTACACTCCAACGGAAAATGAAGCCATCTTCAAATATTTTGGGGAACTCATTGATAAAGGTCAGATGATAAAAAAGGAGGACATTGACAGACTCTTTACCAGTCCTACCTACGCTGGCGAATTGAACAACCGTAGCTGGAAAAATATCAAGTATAAAGTTCATAACCTTATCCAGAAAAAAAATAAACAACCTTAAATAACGTACTCTAAAGATGAAGGTTTAGTGCAATATTTGTTTGGTCAAATATTTTATAGAATGATTTTAAAATATTGTAGATTTAGATATAAAAGTTTTAAGTAGTCTTTGTTTTTATCGTATAGAATTTACCGATACAGATACTTGTAGATGATAAACTTGTCCAATTTTATTAATTATGTTTTATTTCGGGGGCGTGATGATGATATCTTGTTTTAGTAAGGTAAATGTATATATTATTGTTGACCTGTCTTTTAACTACCATTTATTTCCTCTCATTTAAGTAGCTTTAATCATTCTTTCCTTTTTCAGAATTTAAGGTTTGCTTGTTTCTTATAAAGTAAATTTTCTTTTGCTTGTTCTAAAGCTGTTTACATTCGTTCGCTTGAAACATCTTTTCTTATATAAGAAACTTTTTCTTTCTGAGTTTCTTACAATTTGGTACTTGAAATTTGGAATATGGATAAACTCTGTTATAGTGTACTTGAGAAAGTGTCATTTTCTTTGAAATGTACATTGAGTTAATTGAAATTTATATTATTTATTTATAACTTCTACGAAATGAATAATCCTTTGAGTGACGTATCATTGCGGTCTCTTTCAAATTATTTGAATTAAGCTTTCTCAAAACTTTTAATGAATAACACTTTTTCCAATAGTTTTATTTATTTATATATTTATTAATTATTTTTAAATATTTATTTTTAATTTAATTAAAAAAAAAAAAAAAAAAAAAAAAAAAAAAATATATATATATATATATATATATATATATATATATATATAATATATATATATATATATATATATATATATATATATATATATATATATATATATATATATATATATATATATATATATATATAATGTAAATAAGAGAAATTGTTTATATATATTTATAATTTTCAATTTTATTAGTGTAGCTTAGATGTTAGTATGTTCTTATTAAAAAGATCCTGCTTTTTTATATATATATATATATATATATATATATATATATATATATATATATATATATATATATATATATATATATATATATATATATATATATATATATATATATATATATATAATAATATATATTATATATATAATATATATATATATATATATAATATTATATATATATATATATATATATATATATATATATATATATATATATATATATATATATATATATATATATATATATATATATATATATATATAATATATATATATATATATATATAATATATATATATATATAATGGGCTATTTAGATTTGCGTAGATATATACACGGATGCTACTTATTATTTCATTATGATTAATTAATTAAATAAGGGCTTATTAACATTCGTAGTTTGAAAAAACTAATGTTTTTAAAATGTTCAAAAAATTCTTTTAAAAAAATAAATAAAATAAATTAAAAACTTTAATTCACTGACATAGATTTAATCTAGTTTTCTTTTGTTAATTTTTTATATCTTATTATGACGTTGTTACTCTTCATATTATATATATATATATATATATATATATATATATATATATATATATATATATATATATATATATATATATATATATATATATATATATATATATATATATATATATATATATATATATATATATATATATATATATATATATATATATATATATATATATATATATATATATAATATATATATATATATATATATATATATATATTATATATATATATATATATATATATATATATATATATATATATATATATATATATATATATATATGATATTTTTTAGTTTATTATTTATTTTTCATATGTAGTGGAATTGCCACGCCTTACTAGAAAGTTCTCTATGTTGTATTGGTACTAACTCCAGATGTAATTCCTATGACAGTGGGTCATTAATGAGACTTTAAATTTGTTTATTTTGTTCATCTCATTAAGACAAGTAAGGAGTCATATTAAATGAAACCGATTGGGTCAGGATAAGGCTAATTAGCCCTTCAGGATGTACAGATCAGTGAGCAGAAAAGAAACATCAGATAATTTTCAGAAAACTTAATTCTACCTTGAGTTTTTAAATAGGGAGCTGATGCAATAGGTATCAGAATTGTCAAACAGGAGGATCATTCATAAATATGACAAAAATATGAGTAAGAATAGTGTGACCTTTTCATTGTTCTTCTGAGATCATTACTATTGATGATTTTTATAAATGTTAATCGTCTTTCCACAATTCTGCCAGCAGATTTTAGGTCCTTATCGGATCAGAATGTTATAGTCGGTCTTTAGATGACCTCAGTGCAAGAATACAGTTTGGTAAAACCTAGAGCTGCTACGGTGGAAGTAAGAAGCAAGCTGAGCTGCTTTTATCAATCCTACAAACCAGCCTTATCAATCCCAGTAACTCAAACCTGGTTGTAAGCAAGAAGAAAGATACTCCATTTCTGCTAGCACGAAGTAGGAACAAAAGTCTTCGTTGGATATTTAAAGAAATGACCACTAGTGTTTGGAAATGATGCAGTAATCAGAGTGACTAATGGGATTGATCATAATTAAAAATGAGAACTCGAAAGAAAGTCACTAATACTTATAATAGTTTTACTATATAATTAGAAGTGTGGCAATGTGTGAGGAAATATTCCATCAGAAAATACAGCATCATTTTAGACCGTTTAAGATCCATTTATAAAAACTGGTATTGACTCTTTATGATGTTCGGAGAAAAAGCCGTGTAATGACTAGATTTGTGAAAGTGAGGTAAAAGTTAAACAGAATGCTGGAGTGGAATACCTAGGGTGAATATTTTATGTGTATATGTAAGAATTAAGTAAAAGTGCTGGGCACTGCGTATGCATATGACAGATAGGTTTGGTTTTGCGTCATTTTCTAGAAATGTAATCAAAGCTGAAGGTTCAGATGTTTAGAGATGATGTGCTGCTAATGTATTTCTTACGTGGAGAAAAAAGCATGTTTGTATCCACCTCTTTTTTTTTTATCTTTTTTTTTTTTTCCTTTCTTTTTTATTCTCTGCTTTCTCCTACTCTTTAGTTTCAGTTCACCTTGTTGGTACGTTTCTGCAGTTCTTCATATCTCTTTCTCTTTCTTTTTTTTTCTTTTTTTTTAAATGAAATTTGATTTAATATAATTTGTGATAAAGAAGTAGTCGATATAGTAAATTAAAGTTGGTGGAGACAGAGTTGATATTAAGAGAAAAAAAAGGTGGTCACCATCTACAATCAGGTCCTCCGCTTTACCCCTCACTGGTCATTCACAGACCAGATCAGACTAAAAAGGTTACTACTTGCACTTCAAAACATATCTCAAGAAACACTGTTTTTTTTTTATAAAACAAAAGTATCATATTGGTTTCCATACTAATAGGGATGTTTGGAATTTTTTGAGTCCTTATACTGGTGTCCCAAGAAACGAACCTGTAGACAGTTTTCCAGGCAGCTACTTTTTGGAAAACCGGTAGATCTTTCTTGTCCACAGACCTTCAAAGGGAACGCCTTTCCTTTATTGATTACTACGCTGTCCCTAAGAAAGTATTTAAAGAATGCTGTCAACAATATAGGGATGAAAACACTCGAAGAACTAATCTCCATTCGGTAAAAGCACTTTGTACTTGGTCCTTTACATGCCTATAAAGTCATTAGTGGGGAGCAACCATTGTCTGACTACGAATCGGTTATACACACTTAACATTTGGTTATTATATGTCAAGGAAGGGCCTCCCACAGAATTGCCAGTTCTGCTAGTCCTAAGTTCCTTTTTCAGCTCACCATATCCTGCTGGAATGTACTGCCGTAACAGGCCCTAGAGATAAGTTTTTCACATCTTCCATGTCCTGTCAGAATCCCTACTTTTTCCTTTCTACGGGTATTGAAGCTGCTGGATAAGATTTAACACACGATTCGTCTACTGTTTGTGTTGTTTCTGGTGGTTGATTTTTGCTCCTTTATCGTGGCTTTCCAGTGTGCAGTGATAGTAGCTGTACAGTGTACACCCACTCAAAAAAAATAAATAAATAAAAATTAGTTATTATAATTATGGTTATCATTAATTGAAAATTTTAGAATTTGGCTCTTCACTCTGCCAATGGGATTATAAAAATCTATTATTTTTAATGGCAAATTATTATTATTATTATTGTATTTAAACTATATTTATTACCTTTTTATTTTTATGTATTAAATACTACTACATATATGAAAGTCGTTTAAAAATTCTCTTAAAATATAGATGTAATGATACAAAATAGTTTTAGATTATTTTCGCTTATTTTTCACGTAATAAATGAAGTAACATTAAGCTTTATTTGCTGCAGATAATAAATGATGTATATTTTATAAATAGATTCAATAATAAGTGTATATATTTTTTTTATTTATTCCTTCTTGTAATTGAGATTGCTTCAAAGATAATAATTTCAATTATTCCAGTGTGCTTCAAAGATAATAATTTCAATTATTCCAGTGTAATTAGGTTCAGCATTGTAAATTCTCAAATTTTTTGTTATAAAGAGTTACCCCCTGGCTAAGGCAGTTTTATTGTTTAAGGAGTGGGCATAGACACTTTCGTGTATGCAAAAAAAAACTGCTTTAACTTTTTTTTTATGTAAAAGTATGTAATTTAGGGTCACTTCCTTGTTTTCATCATCATGCAAGGTGGTGAGTTGCTCTTTCACCTGAAAGGGAGCTCTTCTCAAGGTGGTTGCCTGTGGATGAGGGTACAGAGCACATTGATCTTTTCTCCTCTTTGACCGGGGTAGCTGTCCTGCACTTTGGAGCACAATTCTGAGGCTCATGTTCCAATCCCTTTTAGTGAACGGATTGGATCCTGTGAGTGACTTTTTCCTAGGCCACATGCACAGTTTGTGTCACAGAGCAAAGTTCTGCGTTGAATTATTATGCTCGACTTCCGCTTCAGGGGTTTTCATTGCTGTTGTAATTTATCTTATTATGGAGTAGTTTGGAGTTCACTTTTTTTTAAATTCTTTGCAACTTTTTAAAAAAAAGATTATACCATATATCAATCAGGTTCCCACCCTGACACTTTCTTGAAAGCTGAAATTCCACTCACGATAGGCCTTTGATGTACTTGGGTACAAAAACTCTCTCGCCACCAACCAACAACTATGTCTTATCAGACCCTGGTCCAATCTCTTTCGCGAAAGTGAACCCCGCCTACTAAGTGTAAAAGAGCTCCATAGACTTGTGGTGATTCCTATAAAGCCAGTCAGTCACTACATCTCCCCTGATGTAGGTTTGTTTACGTTTAGCCTCATCCAATTCCCCCACTGGAGAGCACATTGCACCTGAGTGAATCCTTGGAAAGATTCTTAGATTATTCTGATCCTTAGGTAGCCATAAT
>SEYY01019742.1:102500-105902 GCA_009176605.1 Armadillidium nasatum
TATATATATATATATATATATATATATATATATATATATATTCGGTATTAGAATTATTAATGCATGTAACACATAAATCATTCAATATTTTATCATTAATTCCATAGTCATTTGTTTCTTTTCCCACATAAACAATATCCTCATTATTGTTACAAATATCCCCCCCCCCTTTCACCTGCTTAAAGCATCCCCCCTCCCCCCTCCTTTCCTAAAAATTTCGTATTTGAATTTTTGGCTCGGCGTATTCAAAAGTGTAAAGAGGAATGGAAAATAGGGAAAGAATTTTTGATATGATAAAAGATTAGTAATTATTATCAGTATTTTCAATCATATATATATATATATATATATATATATATATATATATATATATATATATATATATATATATATATATATATATATATATATATATATATATATATATATATATATATATATATATATATATATATATATATATATATATATATATAAATACTTTTTTTTGAAAAAGATTTTTTTTTTTTTTTATTTTTTTTTTTTTTTTTTTTTTTAAATTCTGTTTTTAAAGTTACTTAATAAAAAATACGAAATAATTAGGCATTTTTTAACAATTATTTATTTTTTAATTTATTATTATTTTTTTTCCTTATTTTTTATTTTTTTCGACAGATTAAATTTTTTAAACAAATAAGTTAATTTATGTCTAAATAAATTACTTAAAACAATTCTTTGAACTTTAATTAATAGAGTCATTATTATTATTATTATTATTATTATTATTATTATTATTATTATTATTATTATTATATATATATATATATATATATATATATATATATATATATATATATATATATATATATATATATATATATATATATATATATATATATATATATATATATATATATATATATATATATATATATATATAATAAGGACACAAAACCAAAAACGGTCCGTTTTATTGGCACAAATTCTTTATCTATGGGGAAATGAGGTAAAAAAAAAAATGTAAATTAAAAATAAACATATATATATATATATATATATATATATATATATCGCACTACAGATCGAATAAAATATTTCTTACAATTCTGACAGTGCTCCTGTAAAAGTGTCTGAAACTTGTAATATGTATTTTAAAATATACATACATTGTTCTCCCAACATGCGGTGGTTCTACCCCACACAAGGAAATCCTTCACTATCATCCCGCAAATATTTTAGTTTTCTTGCATACATAAATGATAAAACGACCCGAGACAAGAAACTTCTTTTTCTTGTTGAGTGATGCAAATGGTATGAATAATTTACATTATGATAATAATGTTACGAAAGTCCAATTGCCAGAGGTAATGCAGTATTAGATTATATTTTAAGAACATAATAGAAATGTATGATTAAAATTTTACTATAAAAAATTGGTTAAAGCTATATGAATCAGTAAAAGAAGGTAGGTCGGGATGCGGAAAGTTACAAAAAGAGATTTTGATACATAGTATGGGAAAATAAACTAGAAAATTCAGGAAATGGAGTATTCATAGCGATAACGGCCATCGAGGAATGGTGGTGTGATAGCACGTGATAATAATTGTCTGTATTCCATCCACAAATACAAACGAAAAGTTTGTATTTGAGTGAAACAGCCTAGGTCTGTTATCGGTCACAGAAAAATTATAAAAATCAACATAGATTGGGTTTCCCGGTCATATATATATATATATATATATATATATATATATATATATATATATATATATATATATATATATATATATATATATATATATATATATATATATATATATATATATATATATATATATATATATATATATATATATATATATATATTGCAATAACTTCAATAAATAAGTTGGAAAATAAAGCGTACTTGCAGGAAGATAAAGAAGGCTTCCCTCTTTCGGGTTCGAATCACCGCTTGTTTTTTTTTTTTTTAACTTTATCACTATCACTCACGGGCTGAGCCCTATTCGAGGAGTGCAGTTCTTAGCCAGGGAAATTGAGTTATATGTTATTTCTGACCAAGATGATAAGTTACACAGATTATTTGGGTTTTGGATAGGAAAACCCTGCTCCGGTACAGACCAATCAAATTTATTTTTTCCACTGGTGGGCGTGGTTTCAAATCCTTGATAGGCGACCTTCTCTGTAGGAGCAATTTAGAGAAAATGTAATATTGTATATGTTGAAAATAGCTTGGAATGTTGTAAGTGTTGGCTATGTTTTTAAGCGATATGTGAGTATTGAGATTAGCGTAGGAATACACCTTGCCGTAAACTGTAATTTTTTAATTAATTGCAGAAAATCTCCTACAAACGATAATTTTTTATGTCCGTTCTGGTAACTGGATCGGAGGTTCGAGCCTCGATTTGCATACTTTGCAGTACCCAAACGAGAACAAGGAACGAACCTCGTTCCCCTAAGTCAGAGAAATACTGACTTTACCCACTGAGCTACTGTTGCAACTGAGAACAATGAAAGTTTTTGTTGTTCTCAATCACAACATGCAGTGGTTCGACCTCAGAGGAGGAAAGCCTTTATATATATATATATATATATATATATATATATATATATATATATATATATATATATATATATATATATATATATATATATATATATATATATATATATATATATATATATATATATATATATATATATATATATATATATATATATATATATAATAGGGAGGGAGAGAGAGAGAGAGAGATTGTTCGGAAAGGCAATTTAAAATACAAATCTTTTCCATCATTATTCAATAAAGTCAAACAAATAAACATAATTTGAAAACTTAAACGAAATAATAATAATATTTTGGAATTTAAATTTATTTATTTAAATTCCAAAATCAAATTCCACCCATATATTTAATAATGCATAAGAGTAATAAAAGACGGGCCGAGTAAATTCTCTTGAAATAAAATTGAACTCTTTCATTATGAATAAAATAATATTGAATGGTGAATATTAAATCGACAAATTTTTTACCAATTCGCTTGAGAACTCAGTCGCTCATTTGCTACCGTTTTTTTTCTGTGAAGCTCCGCCCCTTTTCATTCTGATTTTCAGAAATTACAGAAAAGAAAATGGAATTTGTTTTAATATTTGATGAGCAACGAAATTTTTGGGTAGATTTTTTTTTTTATCATTATTTTTTAAATAAATAAAAAAAAAAAAAAAAAAAAAAAAAAAAAAAAAAAAAAAAAATATATAATATATATATATATATATATATATATATATATATATATATATATATATATATATATATATATATATATATATATATATATATATATATATATATATATATATATATATATATATATTCATTCTTTTGCTATATTTCTTAAGACTCCGGACAGTTTCATATAGAAA
>SEYY01019743.1:7500-15000 GCA_009176605.1 Armadillidium nasatum
GAAGCGTACTCTATACAGAAGTGAACAAGATCTCAATAAAGGGCAAGCAACTGGGGTGGAGTAGGAAAACCACGAAGACGCCTCAGAACACTCAACCTCTTAGAAGCTTGATTTGAACGAGAAATAATGTGATCTTCCAAGAAAGAACACAAGAAAAAGAAACAAAAAAAAAACAAAAAGAAACATCGAGAATATTGAGGACAGATGAAGGTTTGAGTTGAGTATTTTCAAAGATGTCAAAGTTGTGTGGA
The DNA here is from genome assembly GCA_009176605.1 of Armadillidium nasatum. Taxonomy (NCBI): domain Eukaryota; kingdom Metazoa; phylum Arthropoda; class Malacostraca; order Isopoda; family Armadillidiidae; genus Armadillidium; species Armadillidium nasatum. The sequence goes on from SEYY01019743.1 coordinate 7,752, forward strand.
AGATTGTGTCAAGTAGGAAGATGGAGGAATTAAGTTTTTGAGGCATTGAAAACAATATATATATATATATATATATATATATATATATATATATATATATATATATATATATATATATATATATATAATATATATATATATATATATATATATATATATATATATAATTCTGTGTACTATACATAATAATATTGTGTATGGATTTAAATGTTATACCGACGCCACATCTTCAATTATATTTTTTAGAAATAAAGAAAAAATATGAAAATTATCCTGAAATATTATAATTCAATAGTAGGAAATTAATTTATAGCGGGTAAATCTAATAAAACCTTAACAAAATATAAATAAATATATTTTAATTAAAAAATCTAACTCAATTTAATTAAAAAATCTAACTCTTTAAGAAGGGTGCCGCAGCTAAAGGGTTAAAGGGTAAAATTGTGATTTGAAAATTTCACTTTTCCTTTAATATATATATATATATATATATATATATATATATATATATATATATATATATATATATATATATATATATATATATATATATATATATATATATATATATATATATATATATCCTCTCCCCGGAAGGATCTTCGCCCTTTCAGTAGACCAGCATTTTCTTCCTTCCAGTCTCAAAACAATTTATCACTGAGTTCTAGAGGAGATAATTAATTCTCTACACAATTGTTTCAATGTTAGTCTTTGACTATAACACTCCCAGGTAGGTTATTCTCCCTTCTGTGAGACTAGCATCTTCAATCTGGCCTCCAAAGTCTTTCTCTTAGAGTCCTCATGAAGATTATGATTCAAGGTACTTTGCTCTCCAATGCTGAACCTGAAGTTGATGCAAGCAACATATAATAAAAATAAATAATATCGATGGACTCCAAACCAATATATATGTCTTATTTAAAGTTGATTTAAATAATATTTTTAATATATATATTTTTTTATTTAAAGTTAATTATATATATATATATATATATATATATATATATATATATATATATATATATATATATATATATATATATATATATATATATATATATATATATATATATATATATATATATATATATATATATATATATATATATATATATATATATATATATATATATATATATATATATATATATATATATATATATATATATATATATATATATATATATATATATATATATATATATATACTATATATATATATATAACCATGCAACTGTTGTGATAAGTCCAATTTTACTGACCAGATAAGACAGCTAATCGGGAAATTGATGAAATGAAAACTTTGAATAAAAATTGAATGTAAAAGAGTTAGTTGCTTAATCCTCATTGAGAGTGTAACTTTCAGTTTTTTCTTAAACAGATAAGTATTTAATATAAAAAAAAGTTGATAGAGCAGCTTTTACTTAATTATAAGGACTTATTAATCCAAAATATTCAAATTTTACACTTCTATTTAAATTTTCCCACACACCCAAAATCAGTGGAAGAAGAAAAGATTTTTGTTTTTAAAATTTAATTCCAAAGTTTTTTTTTTAATTTTACTTTTCGAAAAGAGAGATGTCGAAAATTTCGTTGAATTATAGCTTTTCAGTTTAATAATACTTTAAATTTTTCGGCACTAATATATATATATATATATATATATATATATATATATATATATATATATATATATATATATATATATATATATATATATATATATATATATATATATATATATATATATATATATATATATATATATATATATATATATATATATATATATATATATATATATATATATATATATATATATATATATATATATATATATTATATATATATATATATATATATATATATATATATATATATATATATATATATTATATATGACCAATGTTTGCAAACACCCAACACACCAATAAGCACAAATAGCTTAAGTGAAAAGTTGATTGAAGACACAAAAAATCAAACTTATTTTCTGATAATATTGTATTATTTTGAATATTTGTTTTTATTCTATAATTTTTTAGTATGCAATATTAATATATAAATTTCAATGAAACTTCTTTTAAAATTTTGCATAATTCATCCAGCAAAAGAAAAAATGTTAATGTTCTTTTGGATTTTTAGGTGCGCTAAAAATTTATGCGAATATGTTACAATGAGAGAATAAATTTTCACTTCATCTGAAAAAGGAACACCTTTAAGGCGATTTGCAACTTCACTTCTAAAGTTTTAAAAGCCCCTTTTAAAAGATTTATTTTAAAATTATAGAAATGCATTTTATTAGTTGCATAATTTCTTCTTTTAAGTCTTTTCTAGTTACGTTAAGTTCTTTCATATTTCTAGGTGATGTAAACGGTTTTTTTTTTACATCAAAATAGATAAAAATAATTTGTAAAAGTAAATTGCGACGAAACCTTTAAAACATTTTGAAAAGATTATAAATGTTTTTTATTTTTTATTTTTTTTAAATTAACAACCAACACTCTAAATTACATTTGAGGGAGTCAGTATAGAAAATGGTGTGTCAAAAATAGACTAGTTTTTTTTTTTTTTTTTTTTTTTTTAGAAAAATAAGAATAGAAAGTTAACGTTGTTTAAGGATTATAATAAATTAAAACTTCGTATCAGTACTGATCAACTAAATATTTATATTTTACTTTTTCAAAGAGCTTGATGTACCCCCGAAAGTGCGTCCTAAACTACTACTACCACTTTGATGCACTTGAAAAGATGCTGCTAAGGCGCCTCGCGCTTCAGTGAAATATTGATGGAAATAGACCTTCAATGTAATAGTTATTCTTATTCTTTTTGTTAATGCCATATTCCACATGTTTGCAGTGTGGGCTATATATAATTTGTTCAAATATCATAACTGTACATGGGAAAAGAAAACAGCTGTACAAGAGGTTCCCTGTTCCGGGGAACCACGTGAAGATCTCTTTTATTTGGCCCTATGGAGTCGATATTCTCATTTAATAGTCTCTGGTTAAAAAGGAAATATTGTAGTTTATGTGATATAAATTTAATTGTACAGAATGTTTTCTTATTTTAAATTCTTCAAAAGATAGCAACTCAAATATTTTGTCTCTCTGCCTCTTATATCATTTAACTATTTTATTTCTTTGAAAAGAACCAAGTTTATAATTTTGTAATTGACTTTTAAAAAATATGAATTTTTAATTTTTAAATTTATTTTTTCATAAAAAATTTTTACTTCTCAATTCTGCAGTTAGTAAATTTCTTAATTAGCTATAAAATAAACTCTAAATCTGGTGAGGAACTCGTTGGTTATACCTTCTCTTTTCTTGGAGCTCAAACTTCAAAAACTTTTTTTGTTAGTAGTTCTTTAATAGAGTCTTGTTTCAATCCTATTTTCTTACTTTCTCTCTCCTTATTATTCTCATTACCAACAGTCTTCTATTTTTAAAGCATCCAGACCTGACGACAAGCTATTTCAAATATTATATATATATATATATATATATATATATATATATATATATATATATATATATATTATATATATATATATATATATATATATATATATATATATATATATATATATATATATATATATATATTATATATATATATATATATATATAGTATATGTAGTTTCGTAGAATGTAAATATTTTGAAGGAAAAAAAATAGTTGAAGCAATATTGATTTTTTAAAGTTATTTTGAATGAAATGGAAATATATATCAACTTTAAAAAAAGAAAGAAAAAAAAATTAAATAAAAATCCATCATTTCTGACCACTGAAGAGTGAAGTTGAATTTCCTGAGAAGACAAACTAAGCCTAAAGATTCTTTATCTTCGTTATAAAAACCTAGTGAACGATCTTCACTATCATGTATTTTCTTCCTAATAATTGTTGGGATATATATATATATATATATATATATATATATATATATATAATATATATATATATATATATATATATATATATATATATATATATATATATATATATATATATATATATATATATATATAATATCATTATATATTAAAGATTCTATAGTAGTAAAGCTTCTAACTCTAATTTTGATTACCTCTTATTAATCTGTGAATTAATGATATATCTCAGTAGATCGAAATAATAATGAATTAACGTTTCAATCAGTTATGAGAAAACAAAAAAGCTTTTGAAGTGTTTTCAAGATATAAAAAAATTTAATAAGTTTATTATTGTAAAAAGTAATGACATTTTAAAAATAAGCTCTTCTTCTTCTTCTTCTTCTTCTTCTTCTTCTTCTTCTTCTTCTTCTTCTTCTTCTTCTTTTCTTCTTCTTCTTTCTTCTTCTTTTTCTTCTTTTTCTTCTTTTTCTTCTTTTTCTTCTTTCTTCTTCTTCTTCTTTTCTTTTCTTCTTTTTCTTTTCTTCTTCTTCATCTTCTTCTTTATACTTATAAACTGCTAGAATCAAATGCATGCATTACATACATTCTTCTTTATACTTATAAATTGCAAGAATCAAATGCATGCATTACAATACATACTTGAATGTAGTTATCTATGTGTTACGTATATACACGTATGAGCATCCCAAAGGATATATAGGAAGTCTTAAAAGGATGTGAACGCTCGAAGCAACTCTCATTCAACTTTGAATTATTTCTTTACAAAGTTTTGGCTACATCTTTTTCCCTTCTCAATCTCTCGCTCTCCCTCTCCCCCTCCCACTCTCTCTCTCTCTTCATCTCTCGCTCTCCCTCTCCCCCTCCCACTCTCTCTCCAAGAAGAACTCCGTGATTTCAGATCCGTAACTTAAGCCAAATAAGTTTAATTAAAAGTTAATAAAAGAAATTAAACTTAGGTTAATATTTAATTACTATTGAAAGAAGTAGAATGTTACTTTGAGGTTGGTTTAAAGAATAGTTTGGATGCGTTTGATTTACCATTATAATTTTTGAGAAATTCAACAAACATTCTGTAGATTACAATTAACCCTTAATAAAAATATTTTCATTCACTTTTTAAATGTTTATATATATATATATATATATATATATATATATATATATATATATATATATATATATATATATATATATATATATATATATATATATATATATATATATATATATATATATATATATATATATATATATATATATATATATATATATATATATATATATTATATATATATATATTATTATATTATATATAAATATTTATATATATATATATTATATATATATATATATATATATATATATATATATATATATATATATATATATATATATATATATATATATATATATATATATATATATATATATATATATATATATATATATATATATATATATATATATATATATATATATATATATATATATATATATATATATATATATATATATATATATATATATATATATATATATATATATATATATCTTGTTATCTTTAGAAAGGAGAAAGACAAAAATGAATGCAACATATATAATTAAGATTTACATAAATTAATTAAGATATCTGACGTTTCGGTTTAATTAATACTAAAACCATCATCATGAGAAAAAAGCTGAAAGAAAAAGGAAACAACATAAATGAACTTGATCAAAATAACAGATAAAAATAAAAATATACCCATCAAATATACCATAAAATGTTTAAAATTATAAAAGTTAAAACAAAACACAGATTTGAAACTGAATAAGCAAAGAAACACATTAAAAGTATATAAAGAACTGGAATGAATATTGGTTTATATTGAGATTAAATTTTAACAAGCGGTTGGTTGGTAAATACAGAAAATACAAGGATAATGTATAAAAAGCAGGTATATAGAGAATAATAATATGATATATATATATATATATATATATATATATATATATATATATATATATATATATATATATATATATATATATATATATATATATATATATATATATATATATATATAAAAGGAAAAATAAATTTTTGACAAAATAATTAGAACATATAGATGTACCCTCAGACAAGCAACATACATACATACATACATACATACATACATACATATAGATACACACATCGGTACATATATCCATACATATATACAAACATACACAAATATACATACCAAATACATACTTAAACATAAAATTTAAACCATGATAAATGGCATACATAAAAAATATAAATATTAAAAGACTAAGAGTACACATAACACCTCCACAAATTATGTAAACAATCAGGAGCTCCAGTAATAATTATGATAGGAGGAAATAAGGGATGTTCTGATTAATGAAACAACACGAAGAGGTGATAACAGATGAACAAAAACTATGCCTGAAGGATGTGAAGGGGGAGGGCTTGCATGTTATTGTTGAGATTTGGCTTATTTTTAAAGATATAGATAGATTCAAGAATGTGAAGTGATGTAGGATCAGTGATAGAGTCAAGAATGGAGAAGTGTTGAGGAAGAGGAAAAGTGTTACAGGACTTAGTATGTAGGCGAATATTGGAGTGAGAAGGAGTAGAAAGAGGGAGAGATGTATGATAAGACCGACCTCTGGTGTTCAATGATACGAGTTCTCAGTGGCCTGATGGTGGAGCCGACATAGCCCTTAGAACATAAGGGACAGGTATATTTATAAAACACCGAGACCTTGAGAGAGGAAGGGAAGAGAAGATTTGTGTTGAAAGAAGGAAAAAATTTTGAAGGATGTGTTATGAGTAAAACGAAAGTCTATGTGAAGAAATTGGTAGGAAAGTGATTTACGCAATTTGGATGTCATGGAAATAGAGGAGTGATTAAGGTATGAAAAACTGAAATACATCTTTCTTTTTGGAGCTAAGGATACAGAAGAGGGAGGATTATATTTAAAGGAAAGGAACTTGAAGATGTGTTGAGAAATCATATTTAAAGAATAGTTGTGAGCCTTAAACAAGTTCTGAAGAAAATTAAATTGTGTGTGTAAATTGAGATATGAGGAAGAGATGTAATTGTCTCGGGGTAAAAAGGTTGAAATAGTGTTAGTTTTGTATTTGAGAGGGGAAGAGCTATAAAAGTTAGTAATAAAGGGAGTAAAAGCGGGTTTGAGAAAAACAAGTAACGAAAGAGAAAAGGGGTTTTTGTGACCAGAACATATATTTATATTTTGCATCTCATATATTTTGTCTCATTTTATTCCTGCCTTTTATACATTATCTTGTATTGTCTGTACTTGCCAACCAACCGCTTATTAAAATTTATTTCAATATAAACCAATATT
>SEYY01019743.1:22500-27500 GCA_009176605.1 Armadillidium nasatum
TAATAAAATTGTACGATTACTTTGACTCACTATTGCGAAATAAAAAAAAAAATATTAAGAAACTAAAACAAGAAACCAACAATAAAGAAAAATAAGTTTTTATATGCATAACCTGTATAGTAAAGAATATATGTAGTCTCCTTTCAAAGACTGAATTCAGTGCAGTCAGTTCACAATTGGTCTTATGAATCTTGTAGTTCACACATAGGAATTTTTAACCTCTTTCGTGATATTTATGATGAGAAAAGCCATGTTTTGTATTTTCATTCGCACTTGCGGATCCTAGATATATCCTACCTACAAAAGTTCCTTGAGATATGAACTTTTAATAAAGAAAAGGAAGAATTATAAGCAAAACATCTTCAAGGTTGAGACAAGAAGGAAGAAAGAAAGGAAATGAAAAGATAGAAATTTCTTTTAAATTCATTTAAAGATTGTAAAAACATTTTCAAGAAGTTTTGCAAAATTAATGGCTTTTACATTCACATTTTTTTTACAAGTTTTTGTGCAAAATCTTGATCGCTCTATTGTGTTACTTTCATCGATGAATCATTTCAAAAGGACATTGTCCAACTTATCTAAGTAAACTTTCATTCATTTTATGAAATATCGTAATAACATTTTACTTCCAAATATATATATATATATATATATATATATATATATATATATATATATATATATATATATATATATATATAATATATATATATATATATATATATATATATATATATATATATATATATATATATATATATATATATATATATATATATATATATATATATATATATATATATATATATATATATATATATATATATATATATATATATATATATATATATATATATATATATATATATATATATATATATATATATATATATATATATATATATATATATATATATATATATATATATATATATATATATATATATATATATATATATATATATATATAATATATATATATATATATATATATATATATATATATATATATATATATATATATATATATATATATATATATATATATATATATATATATATATATATATATATATATATATAATATATTATAGTATATATTCATATCTATCTATCTATTATATCTATATATATATATATATATATATATATATATATATATATATATATATATATATATATATATATATATATATATATATATATATATATATATATATATATATATATATATATATAATAAAATAAAAAAAAAAATATATATATATATAATATATATATATATATATATATATATATATATATATATATATATATATATATATATATATATATATATATATATATATATATATATATATATATATATATATATATATATATATATACCTATCCTCAATCCAAACACATGTATCATTTTTTTAAAGAGAATATTAATATGAAAGTAAAGCATAAATCAAAAGACTTTGAGGAAGGAGATGTGGAGTTCTGAGGTGGGTACGGTAGGAAGGTGGTGAGGGGTGAGGGGTGAGGGGGTGCAGGGTTAGGAGGTGAGGGGGTGAGGGAGTGAAGACGGAATTTTGGTAAGAAACATCAAATAACTTCGGGCCTGAACTAGAGACGAATTTTCTTTGAAGAGGAATTCTTTCCTTAAAATTCCTCATCCCCTTCAATTTTTCGCTCTCGCGGAGAGATAGATTCGTAAACCTACATTTTCAATTATAAGTATATATTGACAATAATATATTTCAGCTAAAGCTATTGAAACTTTATATATATATATATATATATATATATATATATATATATATATATATATATATATATATATATATATATATATATATATATATATATATATATATATATATATATATATATATATATATATATATATATATATATATATATATATATATATATATATATATATATATATATATATATATATATATATATATATATATATATATATATATATATATATATATATATATATATATATATATATATATATATATATATATATATATATATATATATATATATATATATATATATATATATATATATATATATATATATATATATATATATATATATATATATATATATATATATATATATATATATATATATATATATATATATATATATATATATATATATATATATATATATATATATATATATATATATATATATATATATATATATATAATATATATATATATATATATATATATATATATATATATATATATATATATATATATATATATATATATATATATATATATATATATATATATATATATATATATATATATATATATATATATATATATATATATATATATATATATATATATATATATATATATATATATATATATATATATATATATATATATATATATATATATATATATATATATATATATATATATATATATATATATATATATATATATATATATATATATATATATATATATATATATATATATATATATATATATATATATATATATATATATATATATATATATATATATATATATATATATATATATATATATATATATATATATATATATATATATATATATATATATATATATATATATATATATATATATATATATATATATATATATATATATATATATATATATATATATATATATATATATATATATATATATATATATATATATATATATATATATATATATATATATATATTAGGGATGGAGCGATACCAAAATTTTTACCGATACCTAAAAATTCCCCGAAGCCGATACCCGATACCCGATACCTGAAAATATGCCGATACTTGCCGATATTACTACCGATACCACTACCGATACCGATACTTTACTCCTATACAAATATTTTGCCGATACCGATACCGGTATCGGAAAATATGCCGATACTTGCCGATACCGATACCGATACCGATACTTCACTCCATCCCTAATATATATATATATATATATATATATATATATATATATATATATATATATATATATATATATATATATATATATATATATATATATTATATATATATCTCCCCTTGGGCAAATTGCGAAAGGCCTACTAATTTTAACCAGATTTGGGGCAATAACAAAATCAGAGTCAAGTCAAACTTCGACATGTTCCGATCCACATCGTTATTTGGGTGTGCAAGTCAAAGGAAGTTGGAAAAAAGATAAAGGCAGGAGTAGTGCATTTTAGACAACAAATAAAGTGCATGAAAGATAGCGCATAACGGTTAAGTCTGGAGTCAGAGAGTTGGACAGAGAATGGTTGAGACTTTGTAGAAAGTCGAGTCTCACGAGCCCTTCTCAATGTAGGAGGTATGCAACTGGAGAGTTCTGAAAAGCAGTGTTTGTTGTAATAGCGATAGTAAGGAGAGTGACACAACAATTCGACGGGCAGAAAGAAATTGGAGAGAATTAGTAAGAGGGAAAGAATTGATAAGAAGCAAAGTCCTAAAATCTACCATTTACAAGACAGCTGTTTGAGTGGTGCCGTCCCAGATATGAGAGACATACTCCAACAGGGTCGAACAGTACACTTATAAAGAGCAAGCAAGTGGGGTGGCGTGAAGAAACTATGAAGGCTCCTCATAACATCCAACCTCATAAAACCTTGTTTAGAAAGAGAAGTAATGTGATCTTTCCATAAAGATCACGAGAAAAAGATACACCAAGAATATCATGGACAGAGGAAGGTTTGAATTTTGTCTTCGGCATAGAAGTGGATATGTGATGAAATATTAGAGGTATATATATATATATATATATATATATATATATATATATATATATATATATATATATATATATATATATATATATATATATATATATATATATATATATATATATATATATATATATATATATATATATATATATATATATATATATATATATATATATATATATATATATATATATATATATATATATATATATATATATATATATATATATATATATATATATATATATATATATATATATATATATATATATATATATATATATATATATATATATATATATATATATATATATATATATATATATATATATATAATATATATATATATATATATATATATATATATATATATATATATATATATATATATATATATATATATATATATATATATATATATATATATATATATATATATATATATATATATATATATATATATATATATATATATATATATATATATATATAGCAGGGTGTATCCTAACATGTATGGCATACTTGGACAGTGGACAGGAGATATCTACACAATGAAAAAAGTTCATATAACATATGTCCTATAAGTCATAGTTTATGAGATACATGATGTTAAAGTTAACAAGTTGAAAATTTTTTTTATGTATTAAGTTGGATTTTTTACCATAAAGCATGCAATGTTGGATTTATGAGAGTAAATACAATAGTAAATTATAAAACAGTAGACTGAAATAACAACAAAAATGTTCAGAAACGTTTTCACAAGGTAACTGTTGTGTTATCAAACTATTTGGAAAAATGTTATTCTTTTTCTTCTTTTTCTTTTTTTATTTCAATTAATTTTTTCATTTCATATATTCCAACTCTGTATTGTTTTATAATTCACTATTGTACCTATTGTTATAAATTCAACATTGAATGCTGAATCCAACTTAATTCATTAAAAATTAAAACAATGAACAAGGCTGATTTATACACACTTTATCTCACAAACTATCGTTCGTAGGGCTTATTCTTATTTAAACTTTTTCCACTCTGTAGTTGCCCTTTGTCCACTTTCCAAGTGGGTTCCACATGTTATGATACACCCTATATATATATATATATATATATATATATATATATATATATATATATATATATATATATATATATATATATATATATATATATATATATATATATTATATATATATTTTTACACATCACCACCACTCACGGGC
>SEYY01019743.1:40000-42500 GCA_009176605.1 Armadillidium nasatum
TAGCAGCTCTTGTAGACGGCCACTGTTCTTCCTTTAAATCTATTAATAGGGGTGTCTTTCAGGGTTCTGTTCTATCCCCAACACTTTTTCTACTTTTCATTAATGATCTTCATATTATTTCATCTATTATCCACTCCTATGTTGATGACTCCAGGCTTCATTACTCCTTTCAGTTTGAAAGACGTCCATCCCAACAGCAGTTAATAGACTTAAGAAGGGTAGCCTTGGAGCATCTAACCTCTGATATTTCACGTATTTCAAATTGGGACAGAGAAAACATGTTAGTTTTCAATGCCTCAAAAACTCAGTTCCTCCATCTCTCCAACTCAACACAATCTTCCACACAACTATGATATCTTCTTCGAAAGCACACATCTCAAACCTTCTTCTGTTCTTAATATTCTCGGTGTATCTTTTTCTCGAGATCTTTCTTGGAAAGATCACATTACTTCTCTCTATAAATAAGCTTCTAAGAGGTTGGGTGTTCTGAGGCGCCTTCAAAATTTCTTCACGCCACCTCAGTTGCTTGCTTTTTATAGGGGTGTTGTTCGTCCCTGCATGGAGTATGCTTCACACATCTGGGTTGGCTCCACTCTGCTTGAGAAGGTGGAGTCTAGGGAGTTTCATCTCATCAACTCTCCTGCTCTTACTAACTCTCTCTAATCTCTTTCAGCCGGTCGAATTGTTGCATCAATCTCTCTATACTATTGCTATTACAACGGACACTGCTCTTTTGAACTCTCTCGTCTCATACCTCCTCCATTGAGAAGAGCCCGGGCGATATGCCTCTCTACACAGTCTCATCCTTTCTCTGTCCAACTCTCCGACCCCAGACTTAACCGCTATGCTCAATCTTACATAAACTTTACTGGTAAAGTCTGGAATACACTCCATTTATCTGTTTTCTCAACTTCCTTTAACTTGCATACTTTGAAACGCCGTGTATCTGGACATGTCGGCCTCCTTCGGCCGTGATAGGATTTTTCCCAACTCCGGTGGAATTAGATAGGCCTCCGTCCTTTGCCCACCGGAGGATATATATATATATATATATATATATATATATATATATATATATATAATATATATATATATATATATATATATATATATATATATATATATATATATATATATATATATATATATATATATATATATATATATATATATATATATATATATATATATATATATATATATATATATATATATATTATATATATTATATATATATATATATATATATATATATATATATATATATATATATATATATATATATATATATATATATATATATATATATATATATATTAATATATATATATATATATATATATATATATATATATATATATATATATATATATATATATATATATAATATATATATATATATATATATATATATATATATATATATATATATATATATATATATATATATATATATATATATTATATATATATATATATATATATATATATATATATATATATATATATATATATATATATATATATATATATATATATATATATATATATATATATATATATAATATATATATATATATATATATATATATATATATATATATATATATATATATATATATATATATATATATATATATATATATATATATATATATATATATATATATATATATATATATATATATATATATATATATATATATATATATATATATATATATATATATATATATATATATATATATATATATATATATATATATATCAAGATATATATAAATTATATCAAGAAAGAAAATTCCAGCTGGGCTTTTCAAAACAATGATAAGTGATAAGAGGATGAAAATAGATAAGAAATAAACATTTGAAAAAATCATTCATGATAATGAAATATTGCAGAGACGATCAAACATTGTTATATTTCATTACTCAGACACCCTTCATGGTACTTGATATTGGCACTGGCACAATGAAAAAAAAAGAAGATATTTTATTTTAAAGGGAGAACGAATATTAAGAACTTCTAGCAAATGTCATTTTTTCAATACCTAGAGTGAAATTCCTAGATATATATATATACACCCACTCACACACACACATATATATATCGAAGCGATGTAAGTACACAGCACTCGATATAACAAGCGGAGAGTTAGGATGTGTTACACTTTTAAGTTTCACTTTCTTGCCCTTTGATTTATTTTTTCAAGGAGTCCATAGTTTTCCCCATTTCTCATGTTGGAGTGTCCATGCTCTTACTACTCCATCCCCTCTCCCTCTGTCTGTCTGTCTGTCTCTCTCTCTCTCTCTCTCTCTCTCTCTCTCTCTCTCTCTCTCTCTCTCTCTCTCTCTCTATCTCTCTTCACATGTTCCCACAAATTTCTAAGAGCTTACTTATATTCGTACATCACCTATTAAAATAGAATAATAGTGAAACAGTAACCTGCCTCGGAGATTCTTGATATGGCGACATCCAAACAATGACCCTCATGCACAC
>SEYY01019743.1:82500-90000 GCA_009176605.1 Armadillidium nasatum
TTCTTTCTTTCTCACCATCCATTCTGTTAGGTAGAACCTGTCAGGTGTTGATCCTTCAGAAACGACTCTAAGTATTCCGATCTTCGAACAGCTCCGTCTCCACCACAAACTCCATCGTTTTCCCCCTTGAAATAATCGCCTCCTTCACAGCATCCCTACATCTTTTTCTCGGTCTTCAAACTGGTCTTCAATCAAGCAATCTTCGAGTGTACCTCCAGTTTTCCATTCACCCCAAATGTCCGTACCCTCTCAGTTGGTTTCTCTCTATGTTCTCAGTTATTGAGTGTATTCCGAACTCTTCTCTTGTTATTCCACTCGTAACTATATCCTTCAACGTTACTCCTCATCAATCTTAATACTCGCATCTCCGCAGCTTCCATTAGACTATTCTGTATTGTATTTAGAACCCAACATTCCGAACCATATAACAATATATACAATAGTTGTATATATCGTTATCTTTATCTCTACCGGTACTCTTTTCTGTATCATCAGCGGGTACAACATTCCCGCGTTCCTTGAGTATTTCATTTTTCTCTCTCCTAACTCCGCATCCATCAAACCCTTCTCATCAAATGTCACCCCTTATAGATATTTGAAATTACTGACCTGCTTCAACTGAACGTCCTCCATCCATATCTCTGCTCTCTCAAATTGTCTCGATTTTACTATTATCTCGGTCTTTTATTTATTTATCTTCATTCCCCAATTTCTCATAACATCAGTCCAAATATACATTTCATCTTGTAGTTGGTGTTTTTCTTCTGTCACCAATGATATATATATATATATATATATATATATATATATATATATATATATATATATATATATATATATATATATATATATATATATATATATATATATATATATATATATTATATATATATATATATATATATTACGCGCATATGTGAAGAGGTCTATTGATAATACCATAGAAGAAAATGAAATTTTATCACATTTTCTATGAATATTTTTTTTTTGGCTTATTTTTATTTTTATAGATAGGAGGAGGCAAGTGCGCGCTGCCTTCTATAGAGGGAAAAAAATGTTCGTGAAAAGCAAAAGATTCAATCTTTTGAGGTTGATACCTAAGACCACCTTTTGAGCCTTTTAAGTTAATGACGTAAATTCTTTGCAAAGAGCTTTTCTAAAGCGAAAGCTTTTCAATATTTCTTGTAGCATTTAATGGACTCACACTTTCCTTCTTCCTTTCTTTTCTTACTTTCGATTTTTTTTATCATTACTATTATTTTTTTTATATATATATAAATATATAGAAGAGAGTAGAATTACATTGCTTGCAAGTGTTCGGTTTGTAATCTACACAATATTCCTAAAAGAATCTATAGAGAGTCAATAAAGATTTTCAAATTTTAAGAATTTTTTTTTTTTCATTTTTCACTTTGGCGGATGTGAGTTAGAGTTTATATTTTCTTTTATATGGAGGTAAAAATTATGATCATTGTTTTTTTTTCATATTTTAATAATACTAAAGAGCAATTTTGACTATCGTTAAACTTGTTTTTAATGTAATTGTTCTAAGACCTTTCCTGCAAGGAAAACTATGAAGTCTTATTCTTAATTTTAAGCTTAATCTTAATCATAAGCTTAATCTTAAAGTTAAATTTAATCTTAATCTTAAACTCTAACTTAAAAATCATTTATATACAAAAAATAATAATGTGCTGTATATTATCTCTTTTCAATATATATATATATATATATATATATATATATATATATATATATATATATATATATATATATATATATATATATATATATATATATATATATATATATATATATATATATATATATATATATATATATATATATATATATATATATATATATATAATATTATATATATATATTATATATATATATATATATATATATATATATATATATATATATATAATATATATATATATTTTAATTTATAATAATTTTATAATATATATATATATATATATATATATATATATATATATATATATATATATATATATATATATATATATATATATATATATATATATATATATATATATATATATATATATATATATATATATATATATTATATATATATATATATATATATATATATATATATATATATACTATATATATATATATATATATATATATATATATATACATATATATATATATATATATATATATATATATATATATATATATATATATATATATATATATATATATATTATATATATATATATATATATATATATATATATATATATATATATATAACATTAATTATGTAAGCCTAGATATTATGAAAACATGTTGGAAAATGGAATTATGTTTCGAAAACATAAATCATTAATTTAGTTTTAATGAAGCCTCCAATCAATATTGGACCCGATTTTCTAGCACAGGTCAATTAGTGATTTTCGTTGAAAACAAGTGAGATGGAAAAGGGAAACCTTTGCTACACCCAATAGATAACCTAAATTAAAAAGGTAAATAAATAGTGAACAGAGGGAAGAGATTTTAATTATATTTCAGATATATAAATAAATTGATATTGTGTAACGATATAAATAAACTAATATAATGGACAATAATTAGATAATAATGAATAAATTAAAAATTTTATAATATTTTAGATAAGTGAATAGATAAGATTGATAAGATCTATAAATAGATAACATAGACAAATGATAAATATATAGATGAGATAATGAATAGGTAAAGCAGAAATATGATTTTAACTGTATTTCAGTTAGATAAATAAATAGATAATATACTGATAATAATAAAATATTATAGAGAAGTAAATTCATAATTTTGATTAAATAGATAAAATTTGTAAATAAATAGAAAATATGATAAATTACAATGAAATTAATAAAATAGATAAAAAATAAATAAATAGAAAATGTTGATAAGTGATAAATAATTTGATTATATAGAAAAGAAATAATTTCATAGATAACATACATAAGAGAATAATAATTTTTTTAATATAGATTAAAAATATATTAAATGCAAAATGGATATGCGATTTTTGATTAGTTTTCCTTTAATAACTATTTTTGATGATATGCTACATGACAAAAAAAAAATAAAATAGATAATTAAATTTATATAAATATATATATATATATATATATATATATATAATATATATATATATATATATATATATATATATATATATATATATATATATATATATATATATATATATATATATATATATATATATATATATATATATATATATATATATATATATATATATATATATATATATATATATATATATATATATATATATATATATATATATATATATATATATATATATATATATATATATATATATATATATATATATATATATATATATATATATATATATATATATATATATATATATATATATATATATATATATATATATATATATATATATATAATATATATATATATATATATATATATATATATATATATATATATATATATATATATATATATATATATATATATATATATATATATATATATATATATATATATATATATATATATATATATATATATATATATATATATATATATATATATATATATATATATATATATATATATATATATATATATATATATATATATATATATATAATATATATATATATATATATATATATATATATATATATATATATATATATATATATATATAATATATATATATATATATATATATATATATATATATATATATATATATATATATATATATATATATATATATATATATATATATATATATATATATATATATATATATATATATATATATATATATATATATATATATATATATATATATATATATATATATATATATATATATAATATATATATATATATATATATGATATATATATATATATATTACAAGCTTAATTAATAGTTCTTTTAACATTTAAACACTGAAATTAAAAAGCGTAGATTTTAAAAAATTTTTATTTGTGAAAATATTTAACAAAGATTGTTTAAAAATTCATAAGTAATTATGTAAATGAAAGTGGGTAAATATATATATAATTGAGATTTATTCAATATTTTTTTTTAATAAATTTTGCTAATAGAACTTCTGAGGTAAAAAATACTATTATTTTTTTAATCAAAATAATTGTAGATTTATATTTTTAGGAATGTAAAAGAAATTAATCTTAATACAAGCAAAAAAAAAAAAAAAAAACTCTAAAAAAAAAATTAAAAATAATCAAAAAATATTAAAATAAATATATATATATATATATATATATATAATATATATATATATATATATATATATATATATATATATATATATATATATATTAGGGATGGAGTGAAGTATCGGTATCGGTATCGGTATCGGCAAGTATCGGCATATTTTCCGATACCGGTATCGGTATCGGTATCGGTATCGACCTTTTCAGTATCGGTATCGGTATCGGCAAATTTTTGGATAAGAGTAAAGTATCGGTATCGGTATCGGTATCGGTAGTAGTATCGGCATATTTTCCGATACCAATACCGGTATCGGTATCGGTATCGGTATCTGGTAATTTTTAAGTATCGGTATCGGTATCGGTATCGGTAAAAATTTTGGTATCGCTCCATCCCTAATATATATATATATATATATATATATATATATATATATATATATATATATATATATATATATATATATATATATATATTATATATAATATATATATATATATATATATATATATATATTATATATATATATATATATATATATATAATATATAATATATATATATAATATATATATATAGATATATATATATATATATATATATATATATATATATATATATATATATATATATATATATATATATATATATATATATATATATATATATATATATATATATATATATATATATATATATATATATATATATATATATATATATATATATATATATATATATATATATATATATATATATATATATATATATATATATATATATATATATATATATATATATATATATATATATATATATATATTATATAATATATATATATATATATATATATATATATATATATATATATATATATATATATATATATATATATATATATATATATATATATATATATATATATATATATATATATATATATATATATATATATATATATATATATATATATATATATATATATATATTATATATATATATATATGATATATATATTATTATATATATATATAATATATAATATATTATGTAAATATATATTATATATATATTATATATATATATATATATATATATATATATATATATATATATATATATATATATATATATATATATATATATATATATATATATATATATATATATATATATATATATATATATATATATATATATATATATATATATATATATATATATATATATATATATATATATATATATATATATATATATATATATATATATATATATATATATATATATATATATATATATATATATATATATATATATATATATATATATATATATATATATATATATTATATATATATATATATATATATATATATATATATATATATATATATATATATATATATATATATATATATATATATATATATATATATATATATATATATATATATATATATATATATATATATATATATATATATATATATATATATATATATATATATATATATATATATATATATATATATATATATATATATATATATATATATATATATATATATATATATATATATATATATATATATATATATATATATATATATATATATATATATATATGGTCACGTAGAGGATTTTTGAACAAGTTAAAATGTCTAGCTTTTACAGAAATTACGAAAATTTTAGATTGGAAAGAGGAGGTATGCAACTGAGAGAGGAGCTCTGTCTATTGTAATATATAAACATAGTGAGGAAACTATTTATCTAAGAGAAAGAGATTGGAAAGTGTGAGTAAGAGGGCAAAAGTTCTAAGACCAAAACCCTTTTACTTTACCCTTTCAAGGAGAGCTGTGAAAGAAAGTGAAAAGAACTAAATTAAGTGAATCAAACTCTATTCATTTGGAGTTCGAGAACCAGGGAAGGAGCCGGAATAGTGTAAAGAAATTTAATAAGAAATAATAATAATTATAGTAATAATGATAATAATAATAATCTTAATAATAATAATAATATTAATATTAATAAATTTTTTTTTAGGGAAGTCCACTGTCCAGTATTTGAATGTTATATTTTTTAATTGATAATATTCTGTTAATAGTATACCTATTTAAAATGTATGAGAATGTGTATGAATTAAAAAAAAAAAAAAAAAAAAAGAATTCTGAAATAACATAAAAGAGGTGGAGGTACAAGAGAAAAAAAAGAAAACATATTTCGACCACTTTAACTTTAGTTAAAAATAGAGATGTATTCTAGTTTACTTAACTAGAAATATAAAACCTATATTTAATAACTAGTTAAATAAAATTAATTTATTCTTTCATCTTAACAATTGACGCAATCTTCCTTTTACAAAAATATTGTCTGAAAATCTATTTGACCAAACTCACTCTCTCTCTCTCTCTCTCTCTCTCTCTCTCTCTCTCTCTCTCTCTCTCTCTCTCTCTCTCTGGACAATGAATTGTTTACTCATAATTATAAATTTAAAATATATATATATATATATATATATATATATATATATATATATATATATATATATATATATATATATATATATATATATATATATATATATATATATATATATATAATATATATATATATATATAATATATATATATATATATATATATATATATATATATATATATATATATATATATATATATATATATATATATATATATATACCCTAAATAAGACTTTACAAATCATGAATCTTCTCACAATCTCAGAAATAATCTTTTTCTTTTCTTTTTCTTTCTTTATTTTTTTTTTATTTTATTTTTGTTTTTCAAAATTTATACAGAAAAGAAAAAAAGTTTGGCCAAAAAAATGAATTATTACTTTCAAAATTGTTTAGACACATTTTTTGAACTTATAGAGCGCAATTAATTTAAAAAATAAAAAATATATAAATAAAAAAAAAAAAAAAAAAAAAAAAAAAAAAAAAAAATATATATATATATATATAATATATATATATATATATATATATATATATATATATATATATATATATATATATATATAATATATATATATATATATATATATATATATATATTTTTATATATATAAAATTTGGATAATTGAGTTAGCGGAACCTATAAGGAGAATTAATCTATATGGTGAAAACAATGGCAGGAAAGGGTGTAAGCAAATCGAAATTTTTTTTTTCTTTTTCTTTTAACTAAAAGACTTTTGCTCG
>SEYY01019743.1:97500-102500 GCA_009176605.1 Armadillidium nasatum
CCATTTTTAAGGAATTGGATCCTTTCCCTTGATGATCTTCCACTGGAGAAATGAGTGCCAAGTTTTTTGACAAAGGAAAGAGGAAATTAATTAGAGAGGAAGGAAATGAAATGTAACATAATAAATCCTCACATTAAAATTGTTTCAAGACAATACAAGAATATAAAAATGAGGAAAATAAAATGAAATGTTATAGAAGTGATAAAAATGTAATAAAATGAAGAAAAAAAATGAAATTGAATGTGATAAAAATGTTATAAAATGAAAAAATAAATTAAAATGAAATGTAATATTAATAAAAAATGTAATAAAATAAAAATAAAATTGGAAATATAATAATGTGATAAAATTTAGTAATTTAAAAATAAATTAAAAATATCAAAATGAAAAATAAAATAAAATGAAAATTATTAACTTGAAAAATATAATGTTACAATAATATAAAAATAAATAAAAATTAAATTAATTTAAATTTTAAATTATAATTTTTATAAAAAAAATTTTAAAATTTTTTAATTTTTACAAAAAATTGAAGAAATGCAAATATAAAGAAAAATAAATAAAATTAAAAACTAATATAAGTAAGTTAAATAAATAAAATAAGTGAAATAAAAATAAAGTTAATTGAAATTGCATGAAATAAATTGAAAAAGTTGTAAGTAAAATAATTTTAAATTTAAATTAAATAAATGAAATGTAATTAAATTTAAATAAATTGAAAACTAATTATTATTAAATTAATTAATTATTAAAGGAAATCAAATTAAATGAGAAAATGAAAGTAATTCAAAATTATATTTTAGGAAATTAAATAAAATTAAAGAAAATTAAATTTTAATGAATAAATAAACGAACAAAATATTAGGCAAACTTATGTTAATATAAAATGAAATTAAATAATAAAAATTAAATTAAATAAGAGTAAATTGAAAAATTTAGTAAAAATAAATTAAAATAAAAATGAAAATTAAATTAAATTCTTAGAAAATAAAATAAACTTAATTAGAAGAAATAAAATTAATAAAGTACAAAGTAAATAAAATATAAAACAGTAATAAAAATAATTCAAAAAATAAAATGAACAAAATTTTACACGAAACTAGAATTATATACCAGAAAAAAGAAGCGAAATGAGATAAAAAGTAAAATAATAAAATTGATCATTATCAAAATATATAAAGTTTATTGCAAATAATCTTAAAATTTAGAAATGAGATGTATAAATAAAAATTATTAATTAGAAAAGTTTTAATTTAAGAAAAAATCAAAATAAAATAAAAATCAAACTAGAATAAATAATTTGAGCAAAATAAAAAAAAAAATATAAAATCAAATCAAATATAAAAAATAATTAAGTTCTTCATATACTGTATATATATATATATATATATATATATATATATATATATATATATATATATATATATATATATATATATATATATATATATATATATATATATATATATATATATATATATGAGTGGCTCCGTAGCTCAGACGATCAAGCACTCGCCTTGCAAGCGAAATGTAGATAATTTTGGGCAGTTTTCTCATATGCTTAGCCCCGCCCACTTATGCGTGATAAGTACATTTGTGTATTGCTTACTGCATGTAAGTCAGCATCCTTGATAGACCTATCCAGTCAGCTGTGTTTGCCTTCGGCCCGTGAAACTCTTGGTTCATCCTCGAATGAACCTTTCCTTGGGGAGGACTTTGATATATATATATATATATATATATATATATATATATATATATATATATATATATATATATATATATATATATATATATATATATATATATATATATATATATATATATATATATATATATATATATATATATATATATATATATATATATATATAATATATATATATAATATATATATATATATATATATATATATATATATATATATATATATATATATATATATATATATATATATATATATATATATATAGGGACCGACCGGGGCTGGAATTTTGCCGGGGCCGGGGTTACCTAAAATTTGTAAAGAGGTCAAAAGCCCTGAAATTTTGGGTTAAGAAAATTAGAAATATATTTAATTGAGGTTTATTTATTTATAAGGAAGGAGTAGAATAGCCAACATTCACTTAAATTAATGATTTTATGCATTTTCTATGAAAAAAAAAAAAAAAAAAAAATTACAGATTTTGTATAATAAAAGTTTAAAAAAAGTTCAAAAGTTTAAAAAAAAAAAAAAAGATTTCTTGATTCATAATGGTGATTCAACAGGTTTACCTAATTAAGACCCTAAAGTAAAGTTTCAAAAAATGTAAGATGTTAAATTATCAATATAACCTGTATTTATACATATTATTGTAATTTTATTGCTATGTATCAAACTTGTAACATTTAGCTACATTATTTCAAAATTATTATTTTGTTTATACTTTCAGTCAATATGTCTAAAAGATCAGCTTCAGCAGTGTTGGAGTACTTTACAATGTTTCAGGGTAGATTCAAAATAGCTAAATGTAACATCTGCAATCAGGAAATTAGAAGATGATCTCAGGGTGCCCATAGAAAAAAATTTTCAACCAAATTACGTATTTTCTTTGTTCAATAAAGAGGCAAGAATATTTTATTTTCTTTCGAAATTTGCACGTACTGACACCTCCTTGCCAAGTGCGATAATAATAATAATAATAATAATAATAATAATAATAATAATAATAATAATAATAATAATAATAATAATAATAATAATAATAATAATATATAATAATAATAATAACACTAATAATATAATAATAAATAATAATAGTAAAATTCTGTAATACTAATGAAAATATATATATATATATATATATATATATATATATATATATATATATATATATATATATATATATATATATATATATATATATATATATATATATATATATATATATACTAGCAGAAAAGGAGCTTTCAAAAGAAACAAAAAGGAAAAGTAAATATTGAAAGAACAAGAAAAAATCTTAATTTCTTATATTTTATTTGAAATTTATATTTTATTATTTGACTGATCGAGTTGAAATTTTCAGGGCATATGCGTGTTTTTCCCGAAGTTCTGAGTTGATTTCGAACATTTTTCTGAATCATTAACGGTTTGAAAGTTATTTGGACCCAAATTTGAAATAAAAATGAAGCGGGGTCAAACCACTGGTCCACATGAGCTGAAACTTTAACTGAATAATCTTAGCCCCAAATTTTTGTATTAGTGGGAACAGATTTTTGATTTCACGTCTAGAAAAAAAGTTATAAGCACTTGAAAAAAAATTGCAAAAATCGTACCGTTCCGGAGAAAAAAATTGTATTAAAAAAACGCTAACAATATTTTTTTTATTTTTGGATATTGTTTAGAGGAGGAACAGGGCAACAACTTTTATTAGTGCATTATTAAATGTCATTTGTTTGGAACGAGATATAGCCTCTCAAACTTTGGGAATTTTTGAAATTTGGTCAAAAATGGACTTTTTTGGAGAGGCTAAATCTCAAAACCAACGAATCGCATCGAATAATGCAGAGAAAAATTTGTAGCCCCATCCTTCCTCTATATACCCACCAAAAATAAGAAATGTTATTGTTGTATTTTTTTCCCGAAAAAGTGGATTCAAAAGGAAAAAAAAATTTCGATAGATGGTCAGTTTTGGACTTATAACATTTTTTTTTTTAAATCTGGGAACAAAAGTCTGTTAAAATCTTTTGTAGAGCATAGATCTTTAAATATACTATCCAAATTTCAGATCATTATATGGCTTCGTCATTCATTTGAAAAAGGGTCAAATTTCAAAAAAAAAAAAAAATTTAACAGTTAGACTCAGAAAAACGCTAGAATTGGACTTTTTTTTACCTGGAAAAAAGCTTCATACAGTGAAAATTTCAGGAGGATCGGCGGAAATTTAAATTTTTTTTGAAACTGAACTTCCTACAGTAAAATTTGCCTTTTCAACCACGGCAGGCAAACCCCGGTTTTCCATGATTTTTAGCCGGGGCCGGGGCCGGGGCCGGGGTTGGCCGGGGACGGGGTATATATATATATATATATATATATATATATATATATATATATATATATATATATATATATATATATATATATATATATATATATATATATATATATATATATATATATATATATATATATATATATATATATATATATATATATATATATATATATATATATATATATATATATATATATATATATATATATATATATATATATATATATATATATATATATATATATATATATATATATATATATATATATATATATATATATATATATATATATATATATATATATATATATATATATATATATATATATATATATATCTATATATATATATATATATATATATATATATATATATATATATATATATATATATATATATATATATATATATATATATATATATATATATATATATATATATATTTATATATATATATATATATATATATATATATATATATATATATATATATATATATATATATATATATATATATATATATATATATATATATATATATATATATATATATATATATATATATATATATATATATATATTCTATATATATATATATATATATATATATATATATATATATATATATATATATATATATATATATATATATATATATATATATATATATATATATATATATATATATATATATATATATATATATATATATATATATATATATATATATATATATATATATATATATATATATATATATATATATATATATATATATATATATATATATATATATATATATATATATATATATATATATATATATATATATATATATATATATATATATATATATATATATATATATATATATATATATATATATATATATATATATATATATATATATATATATATATATATATATATATATATATATATATATATATATATATATATATATAT
>SEYY01019743.1:122500-125000 GCA_009176605.1 Armadillidium nasatum
TTAATTTCAATCTATTTAATATAAAATAATCAATATCGAGACTTACATTATTGTTATTACAAGTATCAGTGCTTAGAATGAAGAATTACTCTACTAATTTTCTCAAAAAAGTTTTATACTCAACTAAAGTTTGTCAAAATTCTTTTTTTTACTAATGGGTTATTTCGTTTAAAATACTGTTCTTATTGCACACTGATATATATATATATATATATATATATATATATATATATATATATATATATATATATATATATATATATATATATATATATATATATATATATATATATATATATATATATAATAACGGAAAACTGTTTAAATGCTAAATCAATCATTCGGATTCAAAGAAAATGTCACTTTTGTCAAAAGGACGATTAACAATATTTTCTAATTTGTTAACAAATATATATATATATATATATATAATATATATATATATATATATATATATATATATATATATATATATATATATATATATATATATTTGTGTGAGTGTGTGTTTGTATCATGTATATATTTACGCATGATGCAACCAGAATGTATGAGTGTATGAATGGAAATGAATTTGAAGGAACTATTCTCTCATTCAAATTCACAATTCTCACTTATATATATATATATATATATATATATATATATATATATATATATATATATATATATATATATATATATATATATATATATATATATATATATATATATATATATATATAATCTTGAAACTTTCATATTTAAGTCTAATTTATCCTAATGAAGACTAAGCTATTATTAAATGAACAACTCTTATACGGTTATTAGAATTATTTTAAGTACGTACTTGATAATATTAATTATGAGAATATATTGTATGTTCAACTAATAAATTCCTCTATTATTATTTGAAAGCTGAAAGACCTATCTTGTAAGATCGCAACTTTAAATTGGCTGATTAGATACAAGTAATAGATGATTTAAATAACAAGTTTACATATATATAAATAAAGAAGATATATATATTAATATATATAATATATATATATATATATATATATATATATATATATATATATATATATATATATATATATATATATATATATATATATATATATATATATATATATATATATATATATATATATATATATATATATATATCTATATATATATATATATATATATATATATATATATATATATATATATATATATATATATATATATATATATATATATATATATATATATATATATATATATATATATATATATATAGGGATGGAGTGAAGTATCGGTATCGGCAAGTATCGGCATATTTTCCGATACCGGTATCGGTATCGGTATCGGTATCGGCCTTTTCAGTATCGGTATCGGTATCGGCAAAATTTTTGGATAAGAGTAAAGTATCGGTATCGGTATCGGTAGTAGTATCGGCATATTTTCCGATACCGGTATCGGTATCGGTATCTGGTAATTTTTAGGTATCGGTATCGGTAAAAATTTTGTATCGCTCCATCCCTATAATATATATTATATATATATATATATATATATATATATATATATATATATATATATATATATATATATATATATATATATATATATATATATATATATATATATATATATATATATATAGTCACAAGATTAGCAAAGAGAGGTTTGTTCTGTCAAATCAATTTTCATTAAAATAAGTAGAAATATTTGTGATCTTTATAATAAAAAAAAAAAAAAATTGCAAATTTATTTTTCTCACTATTACACCCTACGTCAATGAATAAATAATTATAGTAATAATAATATTAATATTATTTCTATTATTATTGATGATAATAATAAAAATAACTAATAATATTTTTACTAAGAATGTTAATTATCTTAATAATAATAATAAAAAAATAATTATAATAATATTATTATTACTAATAATAATTTTAATAATAATAATTAAAACATTAGAAATAATGTCAATATTACATATTTAAGAGTTTATTAACCAAATATTATATTTACATTTTTAAAAGTTCAATAGATTATACACTACTATATACTATAAAAAATATTTTGAATCTGTTCATTATTTTGAAACGGAACTGCTTGGGGAAAACATAATTCCTTCATTAGAGGCCAAATTTTTAACTAATATTTAAAATTTTAAATTGTTTAATGAAAATAATAACATAATAGTAATAAAATTGCACTAACATTTACAATAATGATCATTATACTAATAATAATTACAGGAACGATAATTATAATAATAATTAATATTATTAAAACTACTAATAATAATTGTAATAAAATGATAACAATAATAATAATAATAATAATAATAATAATAATAATAATAATAATAATAATAATAATAATAGTAATTATGTGGATATTAATATTATCTCGTTCTTTTTTTAAATAAATACATTCCAGTTTTTTACAGGACAAATATTGAAGATGCCTCCAAATAGGGTAAGTAGTTATTCCGTTCAAGGTAATCGACAATATAAGA
>SEYY01019743.1:130000-132500 GCA_009176605.1 Armadillidium nasatum
AGAGAGAGAGAGAGAGAGAGAGAGAGAGAGAGAGAGAGAGAGAGAGAGAGAGAATGAAAGAAGAATGTTAGAGAGGGAGAAAGAAAAATAGTGCTAGAGAGGGAGAGAGAAAGAGCGCTAGAGAGGGGGAAAGAGATGGAGTTCTAGAGAGGAAGAGAGAGAGGAAAAAAAGGAGTACTAGGGAGGGGGAGAGAGAGAGTTTACTTTTTAATACTTAATTAACATCTTTAATTACCAAATTAATTTTATGGGGATTAATTTTTACGTCTTTTTCTCATCATCATAAAACAACTTTCTTAAATTCAAATTTATTTTCATGATTTTTAAAATAATACTCGTAGTGAATCATTTCATAGAAGCTTAAATAATGATAATGCTAATTATCTCTTTCAATAATTATTTCCGAAGGCATTCTCTTATATATATATATATATATATATATATATATATATATATATATATATATATATATATATATATATATATATATATATATATATTATATATATATATATATATATATATAATATATATATATATATATATATATATATATATATATATATATATATATATATATATATATATATATATATATATATATATATATATATATATATATATATATATCCTATTAATTTTCACAAGAGTTGGGGCAATACCAGTACTTGGCCGTTAAGCGTATATATTTTTTTTATGTCTCCTCTACTGAGGCTTGCTAATTTCCACAAGAGTTGGACCAATTCCGGTACTAGGTCGTTAAACGCTGACATGTCCCGAGAAAGGAAGTTTTGAAAACAGAATAAGAAAGCCTGTTACAGACTTTACCAGTAGGGTAACTGTAAGATTGAGCATAGCGGTTAAGTCTGGGGTCAGAGGAGGTATACGACGGGATAGAACAGAAGAGCAATGTATATTGTAATAGCGATAGTGAAGAGAGAGTGATGCAACAATTGACGAGCAGAGAGACTGGAGAATATTAGTGAGGGCAGAAGAGTTAATAAGACGAAAAGCCCTAGACTCAACCTTCTCAAGGAGAGCTTATGAGTGGAACCACCCCAGATGTGTGAGGCGTAGACCATACAGAGGCGAACAAAACCCCTATAAAGAGAAAAAAACTGGTGTGGCTTGAAGAAATTTTGATGGCTCCTCAAAACACCCAACCTTTTAGAAACTTGTTTAGAAAGAGAAGTAAAGTGATCCTTCCAAGAAAGATCACGAGAAAAAGAAACACCAAGAATATAAAGAACAAATGAAGGTTTAATTAAGTTGCGTGTTTTCGAAGAAGATGTCTCAGTTTTGTGAAAGATTGTGCCGATTAGAGAGACGGAGGAACTGAATTTTGGAAGCTTTGAAAATAAGAGAGAGAGAAAGAGAGAGAGAGAGAGTGTGTGTATGTGTGTGCTTGTGTGTGTGGTGCAAAATTTTAATTTGTTTTAATAAATTGTATTGATTAATTCAAGTCCTGTTCCTTTGAAACGAAATATTATTTTAATTGGAGATAAAAAAAAAAAAAATTTTTATTTTGCCATCAGAAATAAAATTTAAGAAAATATTTTCATAATTTTTATTTTACTATTTTTCTGAAATAATTATTAAATTACAATATAATTATTATAATTATTATTATTATTATTATTATTAGTAGTAGTAGTAGTAGTAGCAGTAGTAGTAGTAGTAGTAGTAGTATAATTATTATTAGGGTTTTTAAAGGATGCAGAAATTCATTGTCCTGTAGTCGTCTGCACTATACTCTGCAGATTTAAACTGTGGCATGTCGACTTGGCTGAAGAAGACTATAAACCAAAATTTCTGCGGCATCATTTTTCTTAGCCAACTCCAGTCTGGATATAAAAATTAACTTTTTTTTTCTTACTTGAAAGAATATATCAGCCTCACCTTTTTCGTATTGTGATTGTGCATTCATTATTGTGATAGATAACAACCCGATTTGTTTATTTTTATTTGGTGAGTGCTTTAACTTACAGCCTAGGTTACAATCATTAATCTAGTACCATTTCTTATATTGTAAAATGCCTTTATTCTTATATCAGTTTTCCATTTTCTTTTCCTATTATGTATTTTCTCTTATTACATACTTAGGCCCCCACTGCGTAGACTTTGCATGTTTCAGCTATTAGCAATTATAGCTATGCCACACCGACCAATTGCACATCTTCAGATAATTATTTAATACCAAGTATACTTATAAATTTTGTTTACCACCTGTATGGGGAACATCAAACTTATTATTAATATTAATATTTTTAACATTTTATTAATTTTATTAAAGAAACAGAAAAAAAACTGAAATTCAGCGACAATTTACCAAAATTTATAACAGATTGTTCTTTATTTCCCGTTGGTCCTAACGTATATGTATATATATATATATATATATATATATATATATATATATATATATATATATATATATATATATATATATATATATATATATATATATATTTTTATATTGGTGTGTGTGTATGTGTGTGTG